>ML662453.1:7542951-7835046 GCA_007570785.1 Antilocapra americana
TGATATCATGACAATGTATGGCAAAAACAATTAAAAAAAATAAATAAATATAGAAAGATACAAAAAAAAAAAAGAGAGATTCTATGTTGTTGCTGGTGTTCTTTTCTGAGTTATTTCCAGTCTTCTTCTTGGGTGTGTCTGCACTTCTTGTTATATATACCTTGGACACCTCAAGCGCAGAGACTGTCAATAAGCAGTTCTCTGTAGCATATGCAACTTGAAACTTCAGTAAGATTTTTTAAATGGGAAAGATTTCTTCACATTGAAATCAGACAGACGTTGCAAACTACAGTCTGTCTACCCCATTGTGACTGCATTTTTTTCCTGTGAACTATTTTTTTTAATGTAATAACTTGATTTTATTTCCTGATTTAAGAGTAATACACATTCCTTATAGAGGATTTGAAAGACATAAAAAAATGTGAATAAGAAAATAAAAATCATCACAGTGTATTTTTAGATGTGACTGCTGCTAACATCTTAGGCTTCTCTGGTGGCTCAGCTGGTAAAGAATCCACCTGCAAAGCAGGAGACCTGGATTCAATCCCTAGGTTGGGAAGATACCCTGGAGAAGGGAAAGGCTACCCATTCCTGTATTCTGGCCTGGAGAATTTCATGGACTGTATAGTTCATGGGGTCACAAAGAGTCAGACACCACTGAGCGACTTTCACTTCACTACTAACATCTTGGTAGGGTGCTTTTCAAACTTTTTACTTTGTATATGTATGTCTTACAAAACTGGAGTGATACTGGAATATACAGTTTTATATCCTGCATCGTCTGCTTTGTATTATATAGCAAGTGTTTTCCCAAATGATAAATGTTATTCTAAGATAAAATTTAAATTTTTAAAAAGTGTCTAACAATTCATTCCATTATAAGCCACCTCTAAGCTTTTATCTTCATAAATATTGTAATGTTGATATGGAGAATCTTGGACATTTTGTGCCCGTGTGTGTAATGCTCACCTCTATTTCCTTTAGGAAAAAATTTCTAAAGAGCTGCCCAACTGAAGGAAAGGTGACCAAAACAAGCTGACCTGAACAAAGTCTACAAGTCAGCTATAAATCATCTCAATTACTAAGTATGGACTGATGTGAGGGCATATTGTTATAATCACAAGCACCTGATTAAAGCAACCAAAAAAATAAAAAAATTATGTGTCATCCTAGGCCATCCCAGGTCTCAAGTTATTTCTACAAACAATCGTATGCAATTACAATTTTTCATACAACAAAAAAATACACAAGGAAACACAATAACAAGAATGAAAACCAGCAGAAATAATAGACAGTAGAAACACACCAATGAGAGTGGGCAGATACTTAAGTTATCTGACACAGATTTTTTTTTAAATTATATTCACTCTAAGACAAATATCATATGATATGGCTTCTATGTGGAATCTTAAAAAAAGTGGCACAAATGAACTTATTTACAAATTTACAAAACAGAAACAGGCTCACTGACATAGAAGAATAATGCACTACATTATAGGATAGGGAGGGATAGACTGGCAGTTTGGGACTGACATGGACACACCGCTATATTTAAAATAGAATATGTGAGCGATTCACAATCACACTCTTTTCCTATTAGCATTCTTAATCTAACCAACTTAAGGCAGAATCCTGAAACCCCCACGACTACGCAAAACAGACTTTTCAAGTAGCGTCAAACATTCATAAAAGTTGGCTATATGATGGTGGTTGGTTTAGTCGCCACTTGTGTTCAACTCTTGCAGCCCCATAGACTGTAGCCTGCCAGACTCCTCTGTCCATGGGATTCTCCAGACAAGAATATTGGAGTGGGTTGCCATTTCCTTCTCCATGGCCATATGAAGGTTCTTAGCAAAAAAGTTAAAGTCATCCAAGCATGTTCACAGGTTACAATTGAATTAAGCTAGAAATCAAAAACAAAATGCTAACTGGAAAACTTCCATATGGTTGAAAATTCAGAAATATTCTCTGAGAAGATGGGAAATAATAAAATCCAGGGCAGAGGAGGAAAATGGCCTTAGCCAAGCAGAAGTCACATTCTTTTTTGTTAAACCCATCTCTGTCCTGGCCATGGTATCACCATCCTCTAGTGCAACTGTGGATTAAGAGCAAGCTGAATGGGTCACCCTAGGAACTGCTCAAAAATGTTCCAAATAGTGAACTCTAGTCCTTGGTCACTTTGTTCCTTTTATCAACTCTACGGTATGATCTCAAATTGGACTCGATGTAGTTCTCCATTTTTCTTACTAGGGTACTCCTTATTCTCTCCAAAACTTACACCCATAACTGAATGACCTTGAGTGAAGTTAAGCTCCTCCACCTAAGTCAGTATATTAAAAAGCAGACATTACTTTGCCAACAAAGGTCCATCTAGTCAAAGCTATGGTTTTTCCAGTAGTCATGTATGGATGTGAGAGTTGGACTATAAAGAAAGCTGAGCACTGAAGAACTGATGCTTTTGAACTGTGGTGCTGAAGACTCTTGAGAGTCCCTTGGACTGCTAGGAGATCCAACCAGTCCATCCTAAAGGAGATCAGTCCTGGGTGTTCATTGGAAGGACTGAGGCTGAAACTGAAGTTCCAATACTGTGGCCATCTGATGCAACGTACTGACTCATTGGAAAAGACCGTGATGCTGAGAAAGACTGAAGGCAGGAGAAGGGGACAACAGAGGATGAGATGGTTAATGGCATCACTGACTCAATGGACATGAGTTTGAGTAAGCTCCAGGAGTTGGTCATGGACAGGGAAGCCTGGTGTGCTGCAGTCCATGGGGTCACAAAGAGTCAGACACGGCTGAGCAACTGAACTGAAGTGAACTGAAACTCCTCCACAAACCAAGTGTTGCCCAGAGGAAGGTCTAGGTACTCTAGTCCCATAAGCAACTAGCAACTGACATTGTTTTGTGAAAAGGGATACTGACAAAGCCACACATAGGAAGAGCCAAAGACATCATCTCTGCTGGGAAGTTATGAGACAGCAGACACAAGTGTTTTTAGGATCATGATTCTCAGAGTGGATGAAGCAGAAATGAAAGCCGCAAGTTCAAAGCCAGTGGTCTCTTTCCAGAGATGGAGAGGCAGTTAGTGGGGCCAATCAGAATCACAAGGGGAGATGGGGATGGATGGATTGGGAGTTTGGGGTTAGCAGATGCAAACTGTTATATATAGAATATATAAACAAGGTCCTACCATATAGCACAAGGAACTGTATTCAATATCCTGTGATAAACCATAGTAAAAAAAAAGAATAAGGAAAAGAATATATATATGTACAATTGAATCACTTTGCTGTACAGCAGAAATTAACTATACTTCAATAAAATAAATTATATATATATATATATAATCACAAAGGAATTTTTCTCAACATAAAATATCTTTCCCAAACATAGAGACCATTCCAGGCCACAGAATCCTGGTTTTCAATCATTTAGTACAGGAAACACTTTGTCACCCTTATTCTCTTTTTCAAATGAAATCGTATCAAGGAAAACAGGTAAAATTGGAGGCAGCGAGGGCCCTGGAACCCAATCCTCTAGGCCACCCCAACCCCAACATGGAGCCTGGTCACAAATACGTTAGTCTGGACTTTAGAGTGTGTGTAACCAAACACCCATCTCAACCATGGGGGAAAATAATCTTGAGGAAGTTCCTGCAGAATGTCTAGCTTTGAGCAAGGCAACTTCCTGGTATAGTTTCCAAAGCAAACCTGATGTAAAATCAAAGATGAGGCAAGGTAACCAACTGCATGAATTTACTATTTATAGACATGTGAAAATGAAAGACAGCTAATAATGGTGACCCTTGTAAAACAGTGACCACACAGCCCTTCTTTGGGGAATTAATGAGCTTTTAGAGACCGGTCAAGTCCATCCTATTTTAGGATAATAAAATCCTTTCATCTATTGATAGGAAAATGTTTAGTTTTAAAACTTACTTGCAAACACCTATTCTAAGACAGGCCCAAATGAACTAAAAACATGTTTAAAAAAAAGGAGGGGGGTCATTGCCATCCCCTTTGCATCCACTGCTGCCCAGAATTACTTTCTGTTGTATGACTTAATATGATGCCGTCTAAGTTGATGCATTTAATATGATGCATCTAAGTTGATGGGTGTGTGCTTTTCAAACCCTCATCACAACAGTCCCATCCAGGGCTGATTCAAATCTATGTCCCAGGCTCTGACCATTTTGGATGGACATGTTCTGCTCACATCAAACATATTAGAATGCACACAACATCCTACATTAAACTACTTCCATTTAAATGTTTGAAATAAATTATGTAACTTTGCTTTTGAAATATTTTTTTTCTTTTTTTTTTTTTGGATCTGCCACAGCATTCGGGATCTTAGCTGCTCCCTGCAGTGGAAGCACCGAGTCCTAACCATTGGATCACCAGGAATTCCTGAAATGTTTTTGCTGGAAAAGATTTGGTTGTTGCTGCCGTTGTTCATATTTTGGAGTGGAGAACATTTTTCAGGTCTCAAACATTTTCAGGACCCTTGAGATTCCCGTAGACCCCACATACTGCTGTCGTCTTCAGCGCCTGTTAGGTAAGCCAGCCCTAGTCTGTGAAGCTCACTGCAGGGTGTACTGTGAGGGAAGGGTCGCGAAGAAGAGATAAAAAGATGGGAGAAAAAAATCTAAGAGAGTGCTCAATCTATTAAGTGATGTCATCTCTGTGGAGACCCAAGGGGAAAATGGTATCAAGAGCATCTCTCTGGTTCCTTTGCCTTTTCTAAACCCAGCTGGTACATATGGAAGTTCTCGGTTCACATATTGCTATGTGAAGTCTAACTTGAAGCATTTTGAGCATAACCATGCTAGCATGTGAAATGAGTACCATTGTGTGGTAGTTTGAACATTCTTTGGCATTGCCCTTCTTTGGGACTGGAAATGAAAACTGATCTTTTCCAGTTCTGAAGCCACTGCTGAGTCTTCCAAATTTGCTGGCATATTGAGTACAGCACTTTCACAGCATCATCTTTTACAATTTGAAATAGCTCAGCTGGAATTCCATCACTTCCACTAACTTTGTTGGTAGTAATACTTCCTAAGGCCCACTTGACTTCACACTCCAGGATGTCTGGCTCTAGGTGAGTGACCACACCATTGTGGTTATCTGGGTCTTTAACACATTTTTTGTACAGTTCTGTGTATTCATTCTTGCCACCTCTTAGTCTCTTCTGCCTCTATTAGTTCCTTGCTGTTTCTGTCCTTTATCATGCCCCTCCTTGCATGAAATGTTCCCTTGATAGCTCCAATTTTCTTGAAGAGATCTCTAGTCTTTCTCATTCAATTATTTTCCTCTAATTCATTGTACTGTTCACTTAAGAAGGCTTTTTATCTCTCCTTGCTGTTCTCTGGAACTCTGCATTCAGTTGGATATATCTTTCCCTTTTTCTTTTGCCTTTACCTTCTCTTCTTTTCTAGCTATTTGTGAGGCCTCCTCAGACAACCATTTTGTCTTCTTTCATTTCTTTTTCTTGGGGATGATCTTGATCAATGCCTCCTGTACAATGTCACAAACCGCCATCCATAGTTCTTCAGGCACTCTGTCTATCAGATCTAATCCCTTGAATCTGTTTGTCACTTCCACTGTATAATCGTAAGGGATTTGATTTAGGTCATATCTGAATGGTCTAGTGGTTTTCCCTACTTTCTTTAATTTAAGTCTAAATTTTGCAATGAGGAGCTCATGATCTGAGCCACAGTTGGCTCTAGGTTTTCTTTTTGCTGACTGTATAGAGCTTCTTCATCTGTGGCTGCAAAGAATATAATCAATCTGATTTTGGTACTGACCATTTGGTGACATCCGTGTGTAGAGACATCTCTTGTGTTGTTGGAAGAGGGTATATGCTATGACCAGTGCATTCTCTTAAAAAAAAAAAACTCTGTTAGCCTTTGTTCTGTTTCATTATGTCCTTCAAGACCAAACTTACCTGTTACTCCAGGTATCTCTTGAGTTCATACTTTGCATTCCAGTCCCCTATGATGAAAAGGACCCCTTTTTCTGGTGTTAGTTCTAGAAGGACTTGTAGGTCTTCATAGAACAGGTCAACTTCAGCTGCTTCAGCATTAGTGGTTGGGGTATAGACTTGGATTATTGTGATTGTGAATGGTTTGCCCTGGAAATGAACTGAGATCATTCTATTGGTTTGAGATTGTACCCAAGTACTGCATTTCAGACTCTTTTGTTGACTATGAAGGCTACTCCACTTTTCCTAAGGGATTCTTGCCCACAGTAGTAGATATAATGGTAATCTGAATTAAATTTACCCATTCCTGTCTATTTTACTTCACTGATTCCTAAAATGTTGATGTTCATTCTTGCCATCTCCTGCTTGACCACGTCCAACTTACTTTGATTCATGGACCTACCATTCCAGATTTCTATGCAATATTGTTCTTTACAGTATCAGACTTCACTTTCACCACCAGAAACATCCACAACTGAGCATCGTTTCTGATTTGGCCCAGCCACTTCATTCTTTTTGGAACTATTTGTAATTGCCCTCTGCTCTTTCCTAATAAGCATACTGGACAACTTCCAACCTGGGGGGCTCATCTTCTGGTGCCATCTTTTTGCCATTTCATCTTGTTCATGGGGTTCTAGTGGCAAGAATACTGGAGTGGCTTGCCATTCCCTCCTCCAGTGAACCACATTTTGTCAGAACTCTGCACTGCTACCGATCCCTCTTGAGCTATGAGCAGGGCATAGCTCATAACTTCATTGAGTTATACAAGTCCCTTCACCACGACAAGCCTGTTATTCATAAAGGGAATACACACACAAACACCTATGTATATGTGTATATGTATGTGTGTGTGTCTTTTGATGTCTGTCTAGGATTTCTGCAACAGCTTCTTGGACAATCTCTCTGAACCCAAACTCACCTTTTATCCTGTATCTTTCTGAAATACAAAGGTGGCCATGTCTACAAGTTCCTTATAGGTGCCCCCAAAATATATGCTAGACAATTTCCTCAGTCTGGCATGTAGGCCCACTTACAATCTGTTCTCAGTCTAACCAGACACACAGTGACCCAGCCCATACCCCGAGGACAGTAATTACTCCCCAAACAAGAGGCACACAGTCATGCCTCAGAGGCCAAGCACACACTGGTCCCTTCTCCTGTGCCTGGCAAGCTACACATCTCTCAAGTTTCAGGTCAAAGTGCCATTTCCATTGTGAAATATTTTCCGAATACTTGAGGCCTCAGCCCTCCTCACCACACTTATTTCATTGTGTTGTCACTGTTCGTCCATCTTCCTCATTAGACCCCGAGCTTCTTGAGGACAGGGGCTGTGTGGCCTTACCCACATCAGACCCCCACCCCTTACCCCCCATGGGCCTGGATACAGCAGCTGCTTGGAAATTGCTGAATAGTCAAATGAGTGGTAGGTCTAAACTGGACTTTGGTACACTGCCTGAAGATAAGCCTTCCTAAAGCTCTTCTGCTCCCAGCTCCCAAACCCAAGAGTAGAGGGTCACCATTAATTTGTAACTTTGGGTAGATTAGAAAAAAGTATCTCCTCCAGGCTGATGTATAACAATGTGCTGTGCTCAGTTGCTCAGTTGTATCCAACTCTTTGCGACACCATGGAACCCACCAAGCTCCTCTGTCCATGGGGATTCCTCCAGGCAAGAATGCTGGAGTGGGTTGCCATGCCCTCCTCCAGGGGATCTTCTCAACCCAGGAATTGAACTTAGATCTCTGCACTGCAGGCAGATTCTTTACCATCTGAGCCACCAGGGAAGCCCAAGAATACTGGAGTGGGTAGCCTATGCCTTCTCCAGGGGACCTTCCTGACCCAGGAATCAAACCGAGGTCTCCTGAATTGCAGGTGGATTCTTTGTCAGTTGAGCTGCCATGGAAACCCAACATATAACAATAAGACATCCTTATTCTGAGCTTACCCATGGCTTACAAGTCCTCCTGGTAGAGAGCCATTGATTGAAACCAGCTGCCCTGGCCAGGCACAATGATAACCTCTTGCATGAGTTATCTCACAGCAGGAGGTCTCGTAAGGAACAGGAGGCAGGTGCTGAAACCAACTGGGAGAATTCGGGGGCCAGGGGAGGCAAAAGGAGGGGGGAGGAGAGGATGTGCCCTACCAATCTCCAGAAGCCCTTGCACTGGAATCCATCTTGGTTGAGAGTTGCTTGAGCCCCCAGGAAGGACCCAGAGTCAACTACAGGCCAAGCACAATGATTGGCCAGAGACAGCCCAGAAACGAACCCCATCATCATAAAACCAGAGACTGTGAACCATGTAGCAGAGCCACTCTCCTGGGTTTCCCTTACCTTGCCGCTCTCTGCCTGGGCACCCCTCTCCAATAAAGTCTCTTGCTTTGTCAGGACTTGTGTCTCCTCAAACAATTCATTTCTGAGTGTTAGACAAGAACCCGCTCTAGAGACCTGGCGGTGGGGCGGGGGGGGGGGGGGGGCCCTTTCCTGTAATGCTGCCACAGAGCTTTGAAGGAGCTACACTTCATCCCTCCCTCTCCCAACCAGACCCAAGCTTGCATAGAAACACAGTGCCCATATCAAAGCCCTGGCGGCCAGCCAGCACACACAGACAGTTCTCCCGCCTTTGCAGGTGTCATTCCTTTTACTCAATCGGTCCATCTGCTCTCATCTACACATGCGAACTTCAGTACCCAGCCCAAAGGTCAGTTCCTCTGTGAATCTCCCTCTGCTGCTCTCAGGCAGACTTCCTACTCCCTCTTATATCCTCATCACCCAGGAAGATGCCCACACTGAGTCCTGCCATATCGCCTCCCAGTTCTTTCCTCCCTGCCTGGCCTCACGGCTGCACTGTGAGTAGGCATCAAGAGGAGGGACTGAATCTTAACCATATTTGGGTCTCGAGTGCCTTGGATAGTGCCTTTCAAATACATGGTGGGCCTTCAATGAATGCCTTGGACTCAAGGTGTTGCTTCAGTCAAATAACTGTGCGTGCGCGCCTTCTAAGTCGCTTCAGTCGTGTCCAACTCTCTGCAACCCTATGGACTATAGCTGACCAGGCTCCTCTAACCCTCCAGGCTCCTCCATCCATGGCATTCTCCAGGCAAGAATACTGGAGTGGGTTGCCATGCCCTCCTCCAGGGGATCTTCCCAACCCAGGGACAGAACCCAGATCTCTTTTTGTTTTTTAATTAATTTATTTATTTTAATTGGAGACTAATTACTTTACAATATTGTAGTGGTTTTTCCATCCATTGACATGAATCAGCCATGGGTGTACATGTGTTCCCCATCCTGAACCCCCTCCCACCTCCCTCCCCATCCCCACCCCTCAGGGTCATCCCAGGGCACCAGCCCTGAGCACCCTGTCTCATGCATCGAACCTGGACTGGTAATCTGTTTCACATATGGTAATATACATGTTTCAGTGATATTCTCTCAAATCATCCCACCCTTGCCTTCTTCCAAAAGTCTGAAAGTCTGTTCTTTACATCTGTGTCTCTTTTGCTGTCTCGCATACAGGGTCATCATTACCATCTTTCTAAATTCCATATATATGCGTTAATACACTGTATTGGTATTTTTCTTTCTGACTTACTTCACTCTGTATAATAGACTCCAGTTTCATCCACCTCTTTAGAACTGATTCAAATGCATTCTTTTCAATAGCTGAGTAATATTCCATTGTGTATATGCACCACAGCTTTCTTATCCATTCATCAGCTGATGGACATCTAGGTTGCTTCCATGTCCTAGCTATTGTAAACAGTGCTGCAATGAACATTGGGGTACACATGTCTTTTTCAATTCTGAGAACCCAAATCTTTTATGTCTCTCCTGCATTGGCAGATGGGTTCTTTACCACTGGCACCACCTGGGAAGCCTTCTCAATCAAATGACTGACTACCCAGTTCAAAATCTTCACAAAACTTCCCTTTGGTCTCATGACAATTCTTCCCCCGAGCCTGACACATGGGACACTCAGCCTCTTGGCCACAGTGGACTTCTGAGCATCTCTTACCTCCGGGCCTTTGCTTACCCATCCCTTCTGCCTATGATGCCCCCTTTTCCTCTTTGCCTGTCAAAACCCTAACTGTCCATCAAGACCCAACCCAAATGCTATCGTCCTTACGCGGCAGCAGGTAATGCCCATTGTTGCTGAGAAGCAAAGTGCTTTGTCCTTCTCAGGTCCTTTCTAAAATACTGCTCTGTACTTTAATGATGCATATTTATAAAAAGGCACTTTGAGGACACGTATTTCTAGACTTTAGCAAGAGAGAGAGAGAGAGAGTGTGTGTGTGTGTGTGTGTGTGTGTGTGTTATAGTTGCTCAGTCGTGTCCAACCCTTTGTGACCCCATGGACTGTAGCCCGTCTGCTCCTCTGTCCATGGAATTCTCCAGGCAAGAATACTAGAGTGGGTTGCCATTCCCTTCTCCAGGGGATCGCCCCGACCCAGGGATCAAATCTGGGTCTCCCACATTGCAGGCAGATTTTGTTACCATCTGAGCCACCAGAGAAGCCCCTAGCAAGAGGGTAGGGGCTTAGACAATATTGGACAGGATGGACTAGGGAATACAGCACTTAAGCCTGCAAGTAGAAGAGACAGCAAACTCATCTTCAAGGAACCAGCAGGGCCCAGATCGCCTCCCCTGTCCTTTTTCTCAGCAGGGACAAAATGAAAGCTAAGTAAGAACCGCAAAAGTCGTGTCTCTTCCTCCCCCAGCCAACACAGCTCAGCTTCCCTCCTGGAGAGGTGAAAGCCAGGTGTGACAGCCCAAGCTCCCTTTGCTCCACCCCCTCCCTCTCCCCCAAACACAGAGCAGAAATTCACCTCTGCCAGCGCTGTTTTCAAGCTCCCGCAGGACAACAGACACAAACGGGGTGCGTGGCAGACGGCCCTCAGCTCGCCTCTGCAGGGACGGTGCACGCAGAAGCCTCTCTCCTCAGCATGAAGCGCCTCCACCTGGCACCCTGGGCCTCCCTGGGCCTCAGCCTGGCCTTCCTCTCCTTCTACCCAGTTTACTTGGCAGGTAGAACCGTGAGCTTTATTCTCGCCACGCTGGGAAGAGGGAGGGAGGGTGGGGGAAAGAAGAAGGCAGGAGGAGGATTCCTTGGCTCAGGTTGGTCTTGCTCAAAGGAAAGAGGAAACAGGGCTTGCTCATCTGAAGGATTAGGCTGGAGAGAGTAGGGTGGGCTGGGGGTTCACCTAAGACCAGAGTCAGCCAAGATGGGTACCACCACGAATCTCTCCTGTCAGAGACAGGAGATGCACCTAAAAATGGCATCTTTGGGCCGCTGTTTCTCAGCGGTGCCTGCTCAGGGTAATTGTGTTGCAATTCTGTATTTTGTGGCTGTCATCCTCCCTTTGCACACCCTCCTCTCACCTAAGGACATCCATCTGTCCCTTGACCCTGGGCATTCTTTGCAACTTTCACCAAACCTCAACACACAAGGCTGCCGTATGCTGTTAAACCGGCTCAGAAGATGTTGGATTATCACAACACTTTCTCAGGGAGGCTGGGGTGGGGGGGTGTTAGGAAGCGCCCCCCAGGGGCTCTCCCAGGCTGGGCTATGCACACCAGGGACCTCACTCCCATTCTCACACTCCTGGCTTTTGCCTCTGGCTTTGACCTGGCTCCTCAGAACAGCCTGCCCTGCTCCCTGACAGATTCTCCCTCTCTCAAAGCCAACCCTCACTGTCCCCCACGCCAGGCAGTGTCCATCTCTCTCCTCACAGTCTCTCCTTGGGAGGTTCAGAGGGTGGGCTCTCAAGCCTCCGAGTCTCAACTCAACTTTGGCTTCCACAACTGACCACTTGCGTGATTTCAAGCAAAGTCTTGACCCTCCCTGTGCTTCAGTTTCCTCGTATCTAATGTGGAGATAATCATAGTGCTTATATTTAGCGTTGTTGTAAAGATGAAATAGGGTAAGTGCGTATACAGAACTTTGAATGAAACAGCACGTGGTAAACACTCCCGCGGGCTTCCCTGATGGCTCAGACAGTAAAGAACCTGCCTGCAATACAGGAGACCCAGGTTCGATCCCTGGTTCAGGAAGATCCCCCAACTCCAGTATTCTTGCCTGAAGAATTTCATAGACAGAGGAGCCTGGTGGGCTACAGTCCACAGGGTCAAAAAGAGTCAGACACAACTGAACGACTAACACTTTCATTTCATTTCAAATACTCAACAAAGGCTAGTATGTTCCTTTTACTTTTCCAATATCACTCCTCTCCAAATAAGAGTGTCCTCTGATTACCCTGGAGGTGCCTTGCTTATGAGAAGTCTTCAAACACATGACCAGTTTCACAGCGCTGAACAGTTGGATCTTTCTAGTAGCCTTTACTTTGGGAGTGACTCCAAATGGGACCAGTCCCTGGCTGGCTTTGCTTAGGACAGAGGTGGGTGATGTTTCAATTCTTCAGAATTTATACTAGGTTATTCAATTTGAACCATATAAAATGTCTGATACTGAATAATTCTGGACCTATAGAAATGGCGATTTCTTATGGGTTAACCTACTACTAGTGTTTCATTAACTTGATTTTTTTCCACACACCAGTAGAGGGGAGATGAAAGTCAGGGTCAAGGAGGTTATTCGGGTAACAAGGGAAATTAAAACATAGAGGAATCAATTTTTCCAAAGCAAATAAAAACCAAGCTCTGAGGCATTTAGCTGTAAATAATTTACAGTAGCAAGCAGATTGCATCAAGGTAGTTGCTATGCTTTAGCAGGACACCGGAGTAGCTGGGGAGGGGGTGGTATAAAATTAGTCTGAGCAGAAATTTCATGGCTTTGGCTAAGCAAGAAATTTCCTCCTAAGTTATTCTGCTATGTGACAGCAAGCACCTTTGAAGGACATGCTAACCTAGAATCAGAGGGGCCTGGAAAGTTTCCAAACTTTTTTTCTATCATTGCCAAATAAGCAGATTGAGCAGCCATACAATTTCCAGAAAGATTCTTTCAAATGCTCTCTTGGTCTTACTCTACCTAGATCAGCATTGTCTAACGGAACTTTTTTTAAACTTTTAAATTTTATATTGGAGTATAGCCGATTAACAATGTTACAATAGTTTCAGGGGTACAGCAAAGGAACTAGGCCATATGTATACATGTATCCATTCTCCTCCAAACTCCCCTCCCATCCAGGCTGCCAAAGGACATTGAACAGAGTTCCCTGTGTTACACAGTAGGTCCATGTTGGTTATTCATTTTAAATATAGCAGTGTGTACGTGTCTGTTGATCCCAAACTCCCTAACTATCCCTTCTCCCACATCCTTGCCCCCTAGTAACCATGAATTTGTTCTCTAAGTCTGTGACATGGAAAGGTTCCATATCTGTACTGTTTTTCTAACACCGTAGCCACTGGCTACATGATTGAGCACTTGGCAAGTGGCTAGTACGACCAAGTAGCTGAAGTTTTCATTTAATTTCATTTTAATAAACTTAAATAGCCACTCTGGTTTGTGGCCACCATATTGGACAGAGTGGACCCAGACTGCCTACCTTCTTATTCTCAGTGATGGGAGAGAACACAGCCCATGGTTTCACTCCCTTGGGGATCCTTATGTTCATCTCTGTAATCTCTCCCCACTCTCCAAACTCTGATATTTTCTGCTAAAGTGCTTTTTTTTTTAATCATTGTGTGCCTTGTTTATTAATCATGGGTTGTATAATTCTAAGTGCTGTATATGCTAGAAACCTCTCAACTTGCTTGTAGGGTGTTTATGTTTTTCACACCCTTTTTCTGAGTACTAACATCATAATCATCAGAAATAAAGAATCAAGGTCAGACTTCGACGTTTTTTTAGTTCAAGTTTTTGAAGGAAATTGAAGCTAGTTATGAAAAGACATGGCAGATTTTTAAGTGACTGTGTCAATATATGCTAGAAAACAAAACACTTCTTACATGGACTTAACTGCATAGAAAGCAGCTAAAACAGAGGCCCTTGGTGACAGAAAGGTGATGAGATATAAAGATAAAGCATCTCAATGGGAATAGGAAGTGGTTGGAAAAGAGGAGCATGTGAGTTTGCTGCCCAACAAAATACCACAGCCTGGTGGCTGAAACCACAGATCTGGAGCCTCTTTTCTCACAGATCTGGAGGCTCCAGGTGTCACTAGGTATGTTTACTCCTGAGGCCTCTCTCTGCAGCTTGCAGATTGCCCCACTCTGCACTGGGTCCTCATCATCTTTTCTCTATGAGTTTCCATCCCAGGTGTCTCTTCCTCTTCTTACAAGGACACCAGTCACACTGGACTAATTTAACCATTTAACCTTAATTGCCTCTTTAAAGCCCTATTTCCATAACAAAGCACTACCAGATTTGGGGGGCACAGTTCAGGCTATAACAGAACTTTGCTGCATGAAATCTCAACATACCTCTTATTGGAACTTCTATAATACTGTCATAATACTCACTACTGATTCACAACAAAAACTGCCAACTCCTTGCCTGAGAATGGCTTTTCCTACTGCCTGAGACTATCATTTGTCTTTTCTTCCAGAAGCAAGCAGCAGCAGCAACTCAACCCTGACCGTCCACCATCCAGAGAACCTTGAGACCCTGGAGCAGTGCCCCAGTAAGCTTCTCCTGGCAATTGCCCTTAGCCCAGGGCTCATCTCGGAACAGGGAGGGACACTTAAGCCTCCTCACTTTCTGTTCATTGGCATTGGGTGGCTGAGCGCCTGCCAGGCCCTCTCGTGCCCCAGTGTGGTTTGTTCACGGCCCTAGAACCGTTTGCAGAGCACGTCTACAAAGCTCTCTGGGCCATGGTCCCCAAGTAAGCTCACCCTCTCTGGTCAAGATGGCTTTAATGGCCCATCTCAGGACAGCAGTCAAAGACCCCCCCCGACTTCAAATGCTTATAGAAGTTTGGGAGTGGAAGCATCCTAAACATCAGCCAGTCCAATTCCTGCCCAATGCAGGAGCTTCATTCTGGTACCTGTTGCATATTTCTCTTCATCTTCCACTTGAAGACTTGCAGTGGTAAGGAGCCTAGCGCGTCATAAAACCACCACTGTGGTGTGTGTCTAATTAATAGGAACTTTGCTTTATTCTAAGTTTGGCTCCTTGATTCTGCCCCCATTGAATGACCACTCGTGTTTACTTCTTGGCACTTACAAAGGACAGTAACAGGCAGCAATATGTAGAGGCTACAAACGTGGCTTTGGACTCCTACAAACACGGGTTTGCGTTCTAGGTCTGCCATCTCGTGACCCTGGGCAGGTGACAGCTTCAGTTTCTACACGTCAAACAGGAGGAATAACTGTGCCTGAACACTTCGTGAGGAATAAATAAGGGAACATGTGTAGAGCTCTTAGCACAGTGCAGGGCGTGCCTTAGTAAATGGAGCTATCCTGTTATTACTGGTCTTGATGTTACAAATATCAGAGAACAATCTAGGGGGGAGGGAGGCTGGGGTGACACTGTCCTTCTTGCCCTCTCTTCCCTACCAGACGTTGACTTCTGCCCACAAGCAGCCCGGTGTTGCCACACGGGAGTAGATGAATACGGCTGGATCGCGGCGGCTGTTGGTTGGAGTCTCTTGTTTCTCACCCTCATCCTGCTCTGTGTGGACAAACTGATGAAGCTCACTCCAGATGAGCCCAAGGACTTGCAAGCCTGAGACTTAGAATCCTAGTCCCAAGAATGTCAATCACCAAGTTTGGGTAATAGCAGGAGGGGGAGAGCGCTGATGTGGTTTCTATCATTTTAAAGTCCTTTCACCCCTTTTTGTTTGGAGTTTCTTGTTTTTGTTTTGTTTTTTGGCCATACAGGGTGGCTGGTGGAATCTTAGTTCCCTGACCAGGGATCAAACCTGGGCCTTGGCAGTGAAAGCTCAGCATCCTAACCACTGACGACCATGGAAGTCCCAAAGTCTTGTTACCCTTATAACTTTCAGTTACTTTTAAAAAGGAAAGGAGACAGGGATCCAAGGAAGATAAGACCAGCGCTGCCAACACACCTAATTTATAATCTGACATCTCCCTAATTGACTCCTTTGCTTGTATTTTTGTGTGGGGAAGTGGGAATTGTTTCTATTTTGACCATCACTTTCTTCTGCATTCCAAGTGTGTGGTACACGAGAAACTTCAGTCTTAGAGTCAGCACATTCAAAACAAAACTCAGAACCTTCTCACCAAAAACAAGTGGTGGTTGTGTTTTGTCCCTTATTTCAGTCAAGGGCATCACTGTCATTTCAAAACGTGAGCCACCTTGGCAGCTTCCTTAGTCCCACGTCCGATGCTTCCTGGGCTCTTGTTCTTCCTCTGACGCCTCCTCATGTGGAGCCTGCCCATTCTGTCTGCTGGCAGCCAAGGTCTGGCCCTCATTACCCCATCCCACCGCCAAGTCAGGAATACTTCGCTTTGTTGTCCCTGCCTTCAGGATCTGCCCCCTCCTCCCCTAGCTTGTCCCTCCCTCCATCCCGACATCTTCCACTTCTTTGCTGCCATTCCCTCTGCAGAGGTGGCTGCCTTCCACCACCACCCCCAGAACGAAGGCCATTCCTCAAAGTCCAGCTCTAACGCTTGCTCTGCCTGCAAGCTTCTCGGCTTGTCTTCTGGGGACCAGGAGCTGGTGGTCTTCGGGCACTTGTGTGGTGGCCTGAGCACAGTTACAGTGAACAACAGGCCTCTTTACAAGGCCTCAGCTTGTACTTCCTCATGCTCCAGGAGTATAAAAGCTCTTCTTAATGTTCATCCAATGAATGAATGAATGAATAAACAAACAAATGAGTTCCTGGCCTAGACAAATTTTCTGATCATCGCTCTGCATCCAGATCCTCCATTTTTCCGGAGCTGGTTGACAAAACTGACCTCTGGAGGAGCCACTTGGCTCTGGCCAACTTAGGGACAATCACTTTGGGCCCCGATGTCAGCACCACGGTGAACTCTTTCAGCGGGAATCAGGAGAGATGGGTGGAGTCATCAGAAGAAAGACAGTGACTCTTTAAGAAAACATGTTTGCCCTTTGACAGCGAATATGTGTTTAGATTGGATAAACTCTAAATAATCATAATACAAAAAGGGAAAGTGAGAGGGCTCTGAAATGGGAAGAAATATTTTCTAGAGGTGGCAAATGATTCAAAGCCACCCTACTGCTCTTTCCGAAAGTCTGAATAAATTTCCCTGAACTGAAAGGATCGCTCAGCACAGTTTGCTCTCTTCTGAAGAGCCAGATCATTTCAGAATCTTAGTTGTTTAATCAGTGAAACAGGATGGACTTATTATTCCAGAGTGTTGATCATATGGACACAAGTATTTATAAAAGCCTGAGCTACGTCATGGACATACACATGGGTGGTGCTTCAATTTTTTAGAAATTCAAGGAGTTTCCACCATACATGATGATTTAATTCTTTCAATTATTTGAAAGAAGAAATTAAAGAAACTGACTTTTCTTTTATATCTGTAGATATTTTTTAAATAAATCAGTGTGCAATAGTGAAAGAGCACTGTCTCAAAAAGAAAAAGGAAAGAAGGGAGATCAAGATTTATTTCTGGCGAATGTGAACAGAATCGACTCACACTGCCTTGCTGAGCATCAACCTTCTAATTGGAAAACGTAAGGACTGGACCAAACACGTGTACACAAACCAGGTTACAAAAGCTCAGGAAACTATTTGAGGTTCTGCATGTAAGTGGGTGGGTGTGAGGCTCTTCCTTGCACCAGAGCAGTGGGGCCCTCATCTCTTTCATGCACATGTGGACCTCGGTGGCCACACTGCATTTGCTGCTTTAAAGAAGGGAGAGTCAGAGCACCAGTTGGCGTCTGAGACAACGAGTAGACTCTTAGACTACACTGAAAAGAATTACATGTAGTCGCTGCCATTGTCACAGTGAAATTCAGGTGTTCTGTGACTTGCTTTTCTTTCACAAAAGGAAAGCTAGATAAGATCCAAACAATCACTCTTTTCTTTGAGACTGGAAAGAAAGATGGTTATATCATCTGATGGTTATGTGACCCAGATGCTAACTCTCAGATCTGCCCTCAACATGGAATGTCTTTATTCTGACAAAGCAAAGACTTGTCAGGAAATTAAAAAGGAACACCTAAGAGTTTCCTGTGATAAGCAGCAGGACCTGCCTCACGGTAGACGTACTTTTGATTTAAAAAACTTTGCCCTCAGGGATCAATGTGGTCCTCAGCACCGCTACAGACTGGGTAACACAGGGCATATCCAGTTTGGGGCATTTCTGTAGCAATGTCCTATGCAAAAATAGAACCTTTAAACATTAAGGTGTGGCACAATTATCTGACTTTTAAAATCTATTCCTTTTTAGAGGCATGATACCCAAGGACAAATAAACCAAATATATGATTTTTCTATTTAAAATGAAACACTATGCCATGCAAGATTAATTTAAAAAAAAAAACAAGTCAGGGTAACTTGGGTCTCTTTTCCACAAAAATATATGAAAGCATATTTTTTAACTTAGGGAAAGAACAGTCTAAAAATGTTTTTGATGAAGAATGTTTCATCAGAGTCCTGACTTCTATGATGAAGTCAAATATGGACATACACTGACATTCATAGGTCTTCGTCAGTGTACGGCAGGAGGACCGGCAGACATCCTCTCCCTGGGTCTACAACCAGCCTTACCTGACTCAGTCCATCCTCTGCACTTATTTCCAGAGTGATCTGTCTAATCCATGAGTAAGAAACTGAGTCACTCTCACCTGTCTAAAATCCTCCAGTGACGAGCCACATCTGACAGAGTAAACACCATTTTTCTGCCTGACCCATAGGATCTTCTCTAGTTTTTTCTCTTCTGTATCCTTCACACACACCCAGTTATGAATTATTTCAGCTCTCTCTCTATCCTCCAAGCCTTCACTCTTGTTGTTCAGTTTGAAACATACCCTTCCCAAGAGCCATGAACCAAGAGAAGATTTGTCATGCTGCTAATTTAACTCACATGCAGAGTGCATCATGTGAAATACCAGGCTATAATCAAGATTGTCAGGAGAAATATTAACAACCTCAGATATGCAGATAACACCACTCTAATGGCAGAAAGCAGAGAGGAACTAAAGAGCCTCTCCATGAGAGTGAAAGAGGAGAGTGAAAAAGCTGGCTTACAACTCAACATTCAAAAAATTAAGGTCATGGCATCTGGTCCCATCACTTCATGGCAAATAGATGAGGAAAAAGTGGAAACAGTGACAGATTTTCTTTTCTTGGGCTCCAAAATCACTGTGGACAGTGACTGCAACCACAAAATTAAAAGATGCTTGCTCCTTGGAAGAAAAGCTATGACACGCCTAGACAGTCTATTAAAAAGCAGAGACACCATTTTGCTGACAAAGGTCTGTCTAGTCAAAGCTATGGTTTTTCCAATAGTCATGGGCAGATGTGAGAGTTGGACCATAATCAAGACTGAGCACCAAAGAACTGATGCTTTTGAACTGTAGTGCTGCAGAAGACTTTTGAGAGTCCTTTGGACAGCACGGGAATCAAACCAGTCAATCCTAAAGGAAATCAAACTTGATGCTGAAGGTGAAGCTCCAATACTTTGGCCACCTGATGTGAAGAGATGACTCATTGGAAAAGACCCTGATGCTGGGAAAGATGGAGGGCAAGAGGAGAAGGGGGCAACAGAAAATGAGATGGTTGGATGGCATCACTAACTCAATGAGCATGAATTTGATCAAACTGCAGGAGATAACGAAGGACAGGAAAGCCTGGTATGCTGCAGTTCACGGGGTCACAAAATGTTGGACACAACTTAGCAACTGAACAACAATAAGAGAAGCTTTAATTTCTGGTCCTCTTTCTTGTTTGCCCCTCTCTAAGACCTTCTATCTAGTTTTGTACTTCTTATTTTGTATCTTTTTTTTAGAAGAGGGCACTCTATTTATGTGCATTTTAGGTCTCATAAACCTAGACCTTCCCTTGCTCTTCCCTCCCTTCTTGCTCTCCTGATTGGATTCATTTGGTTTATTGGGATTGGTCTTCCAAGTCAAGTTATCCTCTCCTCTCTGGACATATACACATATACACACACATATACATGCACGCATGTACACCCTACCTCAGTGATCTGTGCTCACCTCCAGGGCAGCACTGCGACAAAGACTTTCTCTCCCCTTAAGGGAGAATAGGGAACCTTCCCACGCTGTTGGTGGGAATGTAAATTGGTGCAGCCACTATGAAGAACAGTATGGAGATTTCTTTAAAAACTAGGAATAAAATTGCCATATGACAAAGCAATCCCACTACTGGGCACATACCCTAAGAAAAACCATAATTTTAAAAGACACATATAACCCAATGTTCACTGCAGCACTATTTACAATAGCCAGGACATGGAAGCAACCTAGATGTCCATCAACAGATGAATGAATAAAGAAGTTGTGGTATATATATACAATGGAATATTACTCAGCCATAAAAAGGAATAAATTTGAGTCAACTCTAATGAGGTGAATGGACCTAGAGCCCATTATACAGAAAGTTGAGTCACAAAGAGAAAAACAAATATCATATATTAATGTAGATATATAGAATCTAGAAAAATGGTACTGATTAATCCATTTGTAGGGCAGCAATAGAGAGACAAAAAGACATAGGGTACAGACTTGTGGACACACGGGGGGTGTCAGACAAATTGAGAGAGTAGCATTGAAACATATGCACTACAATATGTAGAACAGCTAGCCAGTGGGAATTTGCTGTATGATGCAGGGAGCTCAACCCGGTGCTCTGTGACAACCTAGAGGGGTGGGATGGAGGTTCAAGAGGGAGGGGACATATGTATACCTATGGCTGATTCATGTTGATATATGGTAGAAACCAATACAACAATGTAAAGGAAATATCCTCCAATTAAAAATAAATTAGATATAAAAAGAATCCACCTGCCAGTGCAGGGAACACAGGTTCAATGCCTGCTCCAGTGAGATTCCACATGCCTCGGGGCAACAAAGCCCTCAAACTGCAACTACTGAGCTCATGCACACTCCAAAGCCCATGCTCTGCAATGAGAGAAACCACTGCAATGAAAAGCCCACGCACTGCGATGAAGAGTGGCTCTCCACAATTTGAGAAAACCGGCACGCAGCAATGAGACACAGTGAAAACTAAAATAAAAATTAAACACACACACACTCACTCCTCCCTTGACCAAACTCCTTTGAGCCTTCTTCTCACCTAGGCCTCACCTTGGTCTATACAAACTACAGACTCTCAACATAAATAACTTCATCCAACCCATCCCCCCATATTAAAGACTTGAACAAACACTGACCCGGTTTCTAACAGCTCAAGAACTGCATCCCTAGGATGGCCCCTAGCCCCCTTTAAAGTGCCTGTCTGAGAAAGCTCAAGGAAGCCAGAAGAACTTGCTGTTTCTTCCAGCCGGTGCCTGACAAGAGGCCCTGATCATACATTTACTAAAAAGGGCTTAGTTGTGAATTCTTCCTCTGTCCCTTCGAGATGTCTCTATCGAGATCAATGTCTCTATCGAGATGTCTCTATATTGATGCTGTCCATCCATCCATCCATTCTTCCATCTGTATCTCCTACACCTCAAGACCTGAAAGCCATTCCTTTAAAATTTAATCATCCGGAAGGACAGGGCCTCTGTCCTCTGTCCTCCCCAGTCTCTGTGGAAGGACAGAACCCTGGCTTCAATGACTGCCAGAGAGCAAGCTGAGCTGACCTGATCAGCATTCACACTCACCAACTATAATTTCTCAATTCCCTGACTCTACTAAGCCCCCCTCACCCACCCTTGCTCCCTCATTTCTCTATAAAACACCCAGTTCCTTCTGTACAGTTTTATCCTAGACTCTCTTCTCTATTGCAGTAGTTCTTGTTAACATCCGTCCTCACCACCTTAATGTCCGGCTCTGTTTATCTTGGACAACTGAGCACTGTGGATGACAGTATCTACCTGCCCGCCTCTCTCACTGGTCTCTCTGAAGGCAGAAACCATGTCTTTCGCCTCTGATTCCTTCCACTGACCCAGAGCCAGGTACACAGCAAAAACTCAATAAACATCTGATGAGTTACTGCATCAGAGGAGACCCAGGAGCACGGCCTGTGCAGACCACCACAGTGAAGCAAGAGAGCTGTGAAGACAAAGAAAGAGGCTCTTGGGGAAATTTGAGGTTTCAAGGTTGGGAAATTTTTAAATTATTATTTTCATAAGTTTATAACCACACATAATTAAGCCATTTGTGGAAACAAGTACCTGGCAGATCTACCCCAAAAGTTGATTCTGTGATGAGACATTCAACACACAAACGGACAGGGGCCATATCATATATAAAAACAGAACTTAAACCCACAGTCTGCAGCAACCAGTCCAGGAAGCCAACCCACCAGCCTGAGCAACTAATCCAGGATATCAAACCACCTCAACAGCAATTGGCTCAGACAGCCAGGGTTTGGTTAACAATGGACAGCTTCAGATAGTTTAGGATCAAGCACATGAAGGCAAATATCTGCCCCCCTGACCACTCAGGATGCCCCACTCCTCCTCAGTCCATCAACAGTCATCCCAGGCCTACAGCCTCTGATGGAGCACACCTGAATATCTGAAGACTTCCTCCTTTCCCCATCAAGCCTTCCCACTCCCCTGCCCGCATCTGAATCTCTGCCGAACATAAACGATGGTGGCTGACTCACAGAATCAACAGTATTTTCTTGTTCTTACTTGGGTGGTCTTTGCTTATTTCCACAGTGATGATTTGTTGAACTCTTTGTTGAAATATTTGTCTTGTTCTTTGCACCTTGAAGGAGATCTTTTTATCTGGGAGATTCCTATTACCAGGTCAAAATGAAGCAAGTTATCGAGAGAAGAGTATTATGGGCTGAACTCTGTGTCCCCCAAAACTCATGCTGGAATTGTAACCCCCAGGACTTTGGAATGTGAACTTATTCAGAAATAGGGTCATTGCAACTGTAATGAATTAAGATGAGGTTACCCTGGAACAGACTTCAACTGGGTCTCTAATCCGACATGTCCTTATACAAAAAGGAGATTTTCAATACAGATACACACACACCACACACAGGAAGGATGCATGTGATGAAGGCAGAGGTCAGGGTGATATATTCACAAGCCAAGGATTTCTAAAGGTCATCAGCAACTGCCAGAGGCAGGGTGAGGAGTGGGGAAAGGCCTGGAACAGATTCCCTCCATGTCCCTCAGAGGGAACCACCACCTTGCTCTCAGGTGTTCAGCCTCCAGAAGAGTGAGGCAGTACATCCCTACTGGTCTCAGCCACCCACTTTGCAGTACTTTGTTAAAGCAACCACAGCAAACTAATACAAAGAGGATGGTTTTTTTAAAAAATGAGCAGCTTCAACTTGAAATCAAGGGCAGTCTGGTGTCCAGGGTTTGCAATGAAGCATTGAATGTGAACGGGGCAGGATAGTTTCCTATGGAGCTTCAAGCTGCGGGCACATAGAATGAGTCACCCTTCAGGACAATTTTGCAGTGAACCTAAGGAAGGAATAAGGAAGGCCCAGGCCACCTTTCTGTACCTCTTCATGGCCCCGAATGGCTCTCCTCTCCACACCACATACTACCTGTCCAAGAACAGGTCAAGAGGGTGGAGATGCTGCCTCGGAAGATGCAACACCTGGAGGTGAGAGATGCCAGCCCCAGGGTCACACGCAAACCGTGTGAGCATGAAAGCACCACTGCAGCCAGACTTACTGTGTGAGAGCTGGGGGAAGGCAGGGGTGGGGGATGCAGGACTTAGGGCTCTCATGTCAGTCCTGGCGTGGCAGGAGGCCCCCTTCTAGAAAAGCCCTCTAACAAACCCACACTGCACGCAAGGCTGTGCACACTCAGGAGAGTACACACACGGTGCCGCCTTGCTGCACCCACAACTAGGGTCCTCGAGCCCGCCTCCCTCACCGGTCCACTCCCTCCTATCACCAGACACTGCCACGCGAGGTCCTCCCCACTCCCCACCTGGCTCTGAATGGCCCCGGGGAGAGGGACACAGAGTGTTTGGGGGCCCAGGAAGGGTGCCTGGGGCCTGGGGTGAGCGCGACAGCGAGGGTGGGGCGGAGGCTGCTGCCCGCTGGGGTCTAGAAAGCTCTTCGAGTGTGGCTCAGGTTATTCACATCCACTTGCCCAGGTTTCCTTGAGGAATGGGCACCTTTTAAAATTTGCATAGAGGTGTCCTAAACCTCTATGCTGAAACCTGAGGAAAAAGAAATGACACATAAGATGTAATACTTGGCTTCAATTACAAGCTTGTCTAGCTACAAAACACACTTGCTTTATAGCATATTTGGAAATGCACTGTTTGAACTGTACCGAAATGGGAATTCCCTGGCAGTCTAATGGTTAGGACTTTGAGCTTCCACTGTAGGGGCCGTGGGTTCAATTCCTGGTTGGAGAACTAAGAATCTGCATGCCACCCAGCATGGCCAGAGAAACAAAACAAAACAAACTGTACTGAAAAGGATAAAGTTTAAAAAAAAAACGATTTTTTTTTTTTTTTGGCCAGATTGATAAAAGTGCCAGCGATGAAAAAAGCCACAGCACAGATGGCGACCCTGGCTGGTGGATACAAACGGGCAGTTATGCAGTTTCCACAGTCAAAGAAGCCATTCTTCCTCCCCACTAGAGCAGACAGGCCCACAAATGCATTCATCACATTGCTTCGGTGACATGTTCATTCCTACCAAGAAGGAATAAGAGCTAAACTGATTCTGGAAGAGTAAGCAAATATTTCTGTTTTCACTGGTTGAGCAAGTAGCTTCCTTCTCAAATTTTGTATTGCTATAAGCAATATATGCAGTATAGGGAATAATTATACTTTGGAGATGATGAGATCAAATATGCTTTTAAAAGCCGACAAGTTATTAAGTCATGCAAAGACACAGAGGAACCATAAATGCACATTACCAAGTGAAGGAATTCAATCTGAAAAGGCTACATACTAAATGATTACAACTATGTGACATTCTGGAAAAGGCAAATCTATAGAGACAGCAAAATAAAAAAGACCAGTGGTTGGAGATGGGAAGGGATGAAGGGGCTGGTCACAGGATTTTTAGGGCAGTAAGTAAAACTGTTCTGTATGAGGCAATAACGGAGGATACATGTCATTATACATTTGTCCAAAACCATAGAATATACACCAGGAGTGAACACTAATATAAGCCATGGAGTTCAGATGATAATGAGGTGTCAATGTCGGCTCTGTCACAAAGGTATCACTCTGGTGGGAGATGCTGAGAGCTAGGGATAGGGAGGCTCTGCGTTGTGGAGGCAGGGATCTACGGGAAATCTCTGTACCTTCTGCTTAGTTTTGCTCCAAACCTAAAGACCCAAAAAGCAAAAGTCTATTTCTAAAAGCAGATTTACAAGTATCTGGGAGAATCTTCGTACTCACTCCAGAGAAGTGTGGTTTTTTAATGCATCAAATTAAATATCCTTGAATTTAAAATCTTAAACAGAAAACTACTTGAGGAAGGTAACTTCTGGATCTTATGCACTAGCACCAAACTTTAAAGCCTAAATCAGTTTATCAAGTCCATTCTTAGGATCACTGAATAAATCAAAATTGTAAGTATTTGTTCTCTTTTAAGAGAACTGTACTCACTTATTTATTTATTTGGGGGGAAATGTATGATACATAGTCAATGGTCAGTCCAGCCTGTCTTCATTTTACTCTGTATTCACTTTTACCCCATCTCTCTCATATTCTCCTGTTTCAATCCCCTAAGGCAACCCTAATAGCCCCTATATGGGCTCCTGTAAAATATAAAGTACTATTTTAAGTGTAGGTACTTTGAATTCACATAAGCTAGATCTCATCCTATCTCTTACTTTGTTCACACACTGGTGATATTTTTAAGACCTATTTGCTCTTCTGTGTTGATAAGACCAGAGCGTCTTGCGGCTACACAGGGTTCTACCAATGAGCAATCACAGCTCACTTCCCCACTGCCAGGAAGGTACCCCTAGACTGGCTCCAAGACCCTCCTCCACATCCCACTGCCACCGAAATCCTCAGAAGTTCCCTTTGTGGGTTTGTGAACATATTTCCCTGGGCAAATACTGCCAACTACAGTAATGCTGTGTCACAGGAAAAACACATTTTTAATTAAAGTATTATAGGATTACTTGCTTTTTAGATCAGCATACAGTTATTTCATTCAGTTGTCCCAGAAACTGAAATTGACTTTTCATTGTTTCTATCTATCTCCCTGTTCCAGGATAGACATCCATCATTTCCACGCCTCACTCAAGAATAATACACATAACATTCCCATTGTTAAATGCTGAATTCAATTTAGTCAATTCAATTTTATCTTGAATCTGAAGATAGCACTGCTATTGATTTCCATCAGCATTTTTCTTTTCAATGTGATTTTTTTTTTTAAGGTTATCTATAAGTGAAATTCTGGCTTCCCAGATGGCTCAGGGGTGAAGTATCTGCCTACCAATGCAGGGGATGCGGGTTTGAACCCTGGGTCATGAAGATCCCCTGGAGCAGGCACGGCAACCCATGCCAGTATTCTTGTCTGGAGAATTCCATGGACAGAGGAGCCTGGCAGGCTAGACCATGGGGTCACAAAAGAATCAGACACGATGGAGCCCACAGACTACCAATGAAATTCTGGGCAAGTGTGCATTTTAGATGAGTTGAAAAATAAAAATTTCTGCCTGATTACTTTATTCCTGGCTCCAGGGCAGATTTCTCACCTTCACATACGTCAGGGTTGTGCGAGGTTTGAGGAAATGCAGAGAAGCTGTCTTGTTAAGAGGGCAATTCTGACAGATTTTTTTGGAACTATGATGATATCTCAGTGTGTTTTTCCCAGAAAGGAAAAACAAAAGGTAGCTTCTACTGGTCAGTTCTGAAAGTCCGTTCCAGCAGTGAGAACAAAGTGGGCCCCAAGACTGGATGACAGGCGTGTTCCATGCTAAGATAATGAGAAAACCTCGGACACAGTAACCTACAAGGCTTATACTGAGGATATTTCAGTTTCTATAGAACACTTAAAAGTAAATGTCAGGGAGGCAGGGGGTTTTCATAATTTTAAGAATTATTTTTAATATTTTAAAATAATTCCACAGATGATACACCTCTGTAAGAGTTAAATGTTCCAGGGGGTAAAAGGAACTTTCCAGAGTACCATAACATCTCGTTTGCATTGAGATGTCAGACTTCCAGCCCATTCTGGATGAAGTCACGTGGAAGGCTGCCAACTCAGTAGGATCAAACTTCTTACTTCTAGCTTTCCAAGGACAATCCCCTTTGAAGAACCTCAGGAGTGGGGCTGCAGGTTGGGGGGTGGCAGAGAGTCTGGTGGATAACACCTGTGTGATGGGAGCAATTTGCATGTAAAGCAAATCAGACTTCCATGACAGTCTAAGGATGAGAATATTTTTTGCTTTTTTCAGCTTTGTGAAAGTGTTAGTCGCTCAGTTATGCACAACTCTTTGTGAACCCATGGACTGTAGCCCACTAGGCTTCTCTGTCCATTATAATTGACAAAAATTTTATATATTTAAGGTATACAGCGTGGTAATATTTTAATTTTTTTTGCCCAGAGACGTTTAGCTTAACATTCAATGTTATCTATATAAATTACTTTTACAGGCATCTGAGGGGTTTCAGTGAAATCCAGGGAGATAATGTGAGTTGACTAAAGTCATATCAGTCTAAGCAGCTCAGCTTGGATTAAAAATATTCATAAATCTAGGGACCATGGTTAAGACTCTGCACTTAACCATAGTTAAGAGGTCCATGGTTAAGACTCTGCACTTCCAATGCAGGAGGTGTGAGTTCAATCTTTAGTCAGAAAACTAAGATCTCACATGCTGTGTGCCGTGGCTAAAAAATAATAAATCTGATCCCCTCCAGGCTTGGAATTCTTTGCTTTAAATCTTCATCTGCAAGACTGCCTGGGATGTGGAGACAATGCAGTGAGTCAGAACTGGAAGGGATCTTAGAGGCCAAGAGATTCCATCTCCTTCTGTGCCCGCCCCTCCTCCTCCCCCTCCCCCATCACACACACACTTAATTACACCTTGAGAAAGATGATTTGCCTGCTTGATGACTTCCAGAAAATTATGTTCATCACACTACGAAAGAGTCTCTTAAATTCCATGTATACTGAAAGCAAATTAATTCAAAGGGAAAACCCCTTAGGAAATAATTTGGAAAAGTAATAGTTGTTTCCAGTATTCACTATTGAAGATAATGTAACCTATTGAGAAAAGAACACTAAGCAGCAAAGAACAAGGTCAAGGAAAGGTAACAGTAATGCAACTATTGGATATTACACAGATATAAAATGATAACTATGAAAAGTATGTGGAAACTTTTTTATTGGTCAAATTATAAAATATTAAGTATACAAAAAATTATTTTATTACTCAATGCTGGTGAGGATACAATGAGATGTATTCTCAAGGTGGACCTGGAGGATATAAATTAGCCCAGGAATTCTAAAAAATAATTGATGATATGGAATACAACTCTTTATATCTATTCAGATTATTTACCTCAGTAATTTCAACCCTAGGATTTAATTCTAAGGAAAGAATCTGAAAATTAGACAATTTATACACAAAGATATTTATCACAGCATTATTTACAAGAGCAAAACATAAGAAACAACCAAATGTTAAACACCAGGGACATGGTTAAAATTATGGCAGATCCACAGACAGGAATATCATGCAGAAAAACATATGGCCCCTTTCACCATGTGAGGATACAATGAGAGGTCAGCAACCCAGAAGGGGTGCCTCATCCCACTATGCTGATACCCTGATCTCCAAGTTCCACCTCCAGAACTAATTACACTTTTCATTCTTAGGCAAGAATGGTGAAGGAACCAGGAATTCCTTCCTTGAAGTATTAAAGGAAACAGAAGTGCTAACCACAAAAGTTTACCAAAAAAAAAATGTACTCAAGTTACTAAAGGAAAAATGTTTTTTAGTGAAGAAGTTAACTCGGATATATGCAAGCTATAACATAATGAATTATAAAGAATTTGGAAAAACTACATCTATTTAGACATAAAACCGGTCTAAACACAGGTCTTTAGTGATATGAGATACTGTTTATGACAATGCTAAAAAAGAAAACAGTATAGAAAATTATATATACACTATGTCCCTCAGTTATGTAAATAACTGAAGCATATGGAAATAAGAAGCATAGGGAAAAGCCTGGAAGGAATTTCATCCAAATTTCAGAGCCATTTGAATAAGCTGCAGGCAAGCATGTGCATGTGTGTGTGTGTGTGTGTGCACGCACGCACACAGGCTTAGTCATATCTGACTCCATGCACTGTAGCTCTCCAGGCTTCTCTGTCCGTGGAATTTTCCAGGCAAGAATACTGCAGAGGGTTGTCATTTCCTTCTCTAGAGGATCTTCTCGACCCAGAGACCAAACCCGAATCTCTTGTGTCTCCTGCATTGGCAGACAGATTCTTTACCACTGTGCCCCCTGGGAAGTCCCCTTAGGAACCTTGAGCGACACTATATAGGAGAACGGGTGTGTCTGGGCAGCACCTGTGTATGTATTTAATTGACCATCAAGTCTTCCTGTTTCCATGCAACTGTAAAGAGCTTGAAACTCTGTTACAAGGTATTTGTATCACCTGTGAAGCAGTATCGTATTCGCAAGTGGCCTTGGGCTAGTCATAAAGGTGCAAACTCTAGGGCAATTGCTTAAGAAAGTTAAAATAGAAGTAAAACTGAAATGTTAAGAGAGGAGAGAAATGGAATGATATAGTGAGTGAGTGAGTGAAAGTCGCTCTGTCGTGTCTGACTCTTTGCAACCCCATAGACTATACAGTCCATGGAATTCTCCAGGCCAGAATACTGGAGTGGGTGGCCTTTTCCTTCTCCAGGGGATCTTCCCAACCCAGAAATCGAACCCAGCTCTCCTGTATTGCAGGTGGATTTTTTACCAGCTGAGTCACAAGGGAAGCCCTAAGTGCGCATAAAAGCAAAGAAGGTATTAAAAGAGTGGAAGACAAAAAACCAGAAATGAACAAGTCAATGAATGAAACAAATATGGCAAATAAACCAATTAGAAGAATATCAGAATGGATAGGAAAAAAAAATGACTGAACTACATGTTGCCTACAAGAAACCCACTTTAAATATAAACACATAGATTAAATGTAAAGGGATGGAGAAAGATATACCATGCTAACACTAATAAAAAGAAAGTTGGTAGAGTTATGTCAATTTCAGAGCAGAATTCAGAGAAAGAAATTCAAAAAGATAAAGAGGCCAATTTTCCAAGAAGATATAACCATTTTTAATGTGCATACTCCTAACAATGGAGCAACAAAATACATGAGGCAAAAACTGATAGAACTGAGAAAAACAGATGAATCCACTATGATAGCTAGAGACTTCAATACCCCTCTATCAGCAACGGAAAAACCCAGCAGGCAGAAAATATCAGTAAGGACATAGTTGAACAGAACAGCCCCATCAGTCAACTGAATTTAATTGACATTCATAGACCACTTTATCCAACCACAACAGACTACACATTCTCCTCAAACTCACAGAATATTCACCAAGATGGACTATATTCTGGGCCATAAAAAGTTTAAAACAAATAGCTCCCTGCCACTCAGTCATTTTAGGCATGCTTAGTTGTGTCTGACTCTTTGCAAACCCCTGGGCTATAGCCCTCCAGGCTTCTCTGTCCAAGGGATTTCCCAGACAAGAATACTGGAGTGGGTTGCCATTTCCTACTCCAGGGGATCTTCCCAACCCAGGGATTGAAACCGTTTCTCTTGCATGTCCGCACTCGCAGTTGGATTCTTTACCACTGGGCCACCTGGGAAGCCCATGATACCCCAAATAACAAACACTATTAATTTGAATGTATCTTTCTAGCCATGGAAAATGAAGCAGAGCTCATATTATAAAAAGCATAAAATTAGAAAATCTTTGGGCTTCCCTGGTGGCACAGAGGGTAAAACGTCTGCCTTCAATGTGGGAGACCTGGGTTCAATCCCGGGGTCAGGGAGATCCCCTGGAGAAGGAAACAGCAACCCACTCCAGTCCTCTTGCCTGGAAAATTCACAAAGAGTTGGAAACGACTGAGCAACTTGACTTCTCTGACTGTGAAATAATATTTTTGCTGCCTATTAAAAAATCCTAAGCTAATAAATCTAAAGAAAGGGTAACCTACTCATTTGAAATCACTTTTTTCTCAGAAGCAGAAAGGTTGTCAGTTTTTGCATCTCTACAGACTGACCTGAATCTGGGCTGTGTTGTTTCCCGTCCTCGCACAATGGGATAATATTCCTACTCCTCCAAATACCAATTCCCTCATTATCCACTGAATCCCAGCCTCCTCACTCTCTTCTCTTGTCTTCACTCCATGGGTCACCCCCATTAGCTCACAACATGCCTGGTATCCATTTATTTTAAGGTTGCCACGTTTAGCAAGTAAAAACACAAGACACCTCAGTAAATTTCAGTGTCAGGTAAACAAGTAACATATCAGTGTGTGTGTGTCTCATGGAATATTTCAGTTCAGTTCAATCACTCAGTTGTGTCTGACTCTTTGCAACCCAATGGACTGCAGCATCATGCAATATTTAAGACATACTAAAAACTGAAATCAAAGCCTTCCTATTTGTCTGAAATTCAACTTAATCGGGTTCCCTGTATTTTATTTGGCAACCTTACATCATTCACCCTTCAGCCCTGTCTTCCAGTTATGGTCTCTTTCCTTTTCTTCCCTTCTCAGCAAAGTGCCTGAAAAGAGTTGTCTGAATTCTCCCTTCTCTCCATTCCCCCTCCTGGTCCTCTTCCACTCTGTGTCCAAGCTAACTTCTTTCGCCAGCACTCCACAGAGACGGACGGCCTCCGTGCTGTTCTGGAGCATGAGATTGGTCTTATTCCCCAGTGTATTCCAAGTTCCTGGTGCTTATAACAGTGCCTATCACAGAGCTGGTACTCGATCAATGTTTATTTAATGAATGCACTCATGTATCTGCAGTATCATCAGACAGGTCAGTTTTCAGCAAATTCATTTGCCATTCCATGAGATTCTCAATGCTGGAATTGAAATTGCTCACTTTCATATACACATAACACGCCATGTTCTAATTATAGAAGCGAATCTTGAAGCCATTCAACTTTATTCACAGCTACTTTTTCAAGGCATACTAAACAACATCTTGTCCTTCCTTCATTTTATGGCATAACTAAGCACAATGAAGCAGGGAGATGGACGTCTCCTCACCGTACTGACTCTGGGGAGAGCCTGAGCTGCTTTTGTTTAGTCCTATCCATAGCATCATCTCTGTTCCAAGTATCCAGAGCCTCACCTTCTTCCTCACTGACCCATGAGCATCTTGGAAAAGAACTGAGTGGGAAGGGAGGACTCAATGCCCAGAGATACAGTCCTTCTGCTGGAGGCCATGGCAGTAGGGGGTGGGGTGGTGGACAGGCTTAGTGCCATTGAAGACGGTCCACACCAGAGGCCAATGGGAAGGAATTCTAGAGATGACTTTTTTGTGCTGACCTACTGAAATCATTGCCAAGTTCTTTCTCTTAACTGGGCCAAGACCTACTTTCTTGGGTTGTTAGTTTTGTCTTCCAGAATACAATCAAATATGTAAAGCAAGTCAATTCTCTTTCTCATGATGACACTTTGAACATCTGAAGATAGCCTTGTCACCTACAAGCCTTCACTCCTCAGGGCAAACACTTAGCTTCTTGATTTCTTTCTCAAAGGAGATGGTTTCCAGTCCCTACATTCCGGCTCCCTTTCTCCCAGTCTTTCCATCCAATTCATGAGCATTTCTTTCAAAATAGAGTGCCTGAATTCTTCATGTAATCAACCTGGGACATAGAAATTCTTACAGGGCAACATGTTACTATTCATAATGTCTAAGTCAAGGTTGCTCCCCAAACATCTCCAGTGCTCCTAATGGTCCCCAGAATGTCAGTTAACATCCCCAAATCTTTTCCCATAAAATCCTGTTAGACCATATTCCCTTTATTATATATGCATATCATAGATTTTTTTTAAACCTAGAACTTAAAATTTTATAGGAATAAATGAAATTCTGTTAACATTCTTTTCCTGTGTTTTAGCCTGTCAACTTCATTTGAAATTCTGCTTGCCATTTGTCACAATACCATCCTTCTACATGTTGAGGCATCTCAAATTCAGTAAGTCACTCTGAACCCATCGATGGAAAGAGCATACAAACTCTTTAACTTCTGAGGTCCAGGGGCCAGTAACCTCAGAAGAGAGAAACCTTAATTATCCAGAAAGCAGTTGAGACACAGAGAACTGTCATAGGCTCCAGCAACTTTTTATCCTATAGAAATACTTGAGATGTTACTCTTGGTTCATCCATCAGTGGGTTGGGGAGAGAGAGGTAGGCAGTCTGGGAGGAAATGTGTTATGGAAAATTGAGTCTGTGCCCAGTTAGCCAGTAAAGAGAAAGACATTGAGGCAGACACTTTTCACCAGAGTCCCCCCAAAGCAGTTTATGTGCAGAAGGCAGAGCTTCTGAGTTACCTTAAAGTCGAGGCTAGCAATGGGATATCGTTTTCTGAACAGGCCTTCCTGTCCATGAAGTCCTCTATCTCAGCTACAAGCACTATGAAGTTCCTGCAAAATTCCATGAAATATGTCAGGAGGTCAATTGGGCAGTGCTCCCTAGAGGTGGCCGCAGAATTAGCCACAAAGGGGTGGGGTTCTCAAGGTGATGGTGCCATTTTCCTCCAGCAGTGGAAGGTCCCCAGGCATATACCCTACCCCTCTTTCCAGATTATACACTGCACCAATTCTAATGTTTTTGCCCTCTTCCCCCAGCCCTTGTATACTTTGGAAACCAAATCAATAGCTTATGAGAAGATCAATTAGAAAGCAAATCATGGGGATCAGTCCCAATCACCAAACAAGATTAAACTGACTGAGATTTATTAAAATTAAAAAAAAATTTTTTTTGACTGCAGTATCTCTAATGGTGAAGTTATACTGGTTTTTATTTCCTTTTTTGCTAATCTGCATTTTTTGTCCCGAAAGGATAAAATGAAAAAAGATTGGGGTTAATGGGCTACCTGCAGTAATATGATGTTCTGATTTAAATTTGATTACATCTATTTTTTTTTCCAAAACTTTACTGGTAACTTGTGTATCATATTTGTCTCGCAAAGAATACAGAAAGAACAGTATCAGGGAAATAAAAGTAAAACAACATTCAAAACACCTGCTGGTTCTTGACTTCAAATCCAGGCCATGATTTCTTTCTTTCCCTGCCTCCCCCCGCCACAGCCCACCCCCAACCCTGATCCCCACACACACAGCTTTTGGAATTTCTAAAGGGAATAGCTACTTCTCACTTCTTCTAAAAGCAGAACATCTCTACTGTTCTTCAAAAACAGGCACAATGCAGAACTACTTTGGGGGAAAAGACCAACATTTGTACTAAAATGCAGCAACTCCATTTTCGCTTTTAAGTCATTCTTAAACAAAACAAAAAACTCTTTGTACCGATGTTTTCTTTAGAAAAATCTCATAATTGCAAACTGCTAAATGAAAGAAACATCATGAGAAACGCTGGGCTGGAGGAAGCACAAGCTGGAATCAAGACTGCCGGGAGAAATATCAATAACCTCAGATATGCAGACGACACCACCCGTATGGCAGAAAGTGAAGAGAAACTAAAGAGCCTCTTGATGCAAGTGAAAGAGGAGAGTGAAAAAGTAGGCGTAAAGCTAAACATTCAGAAAACTAAGATCATGGCATCTGGTCCCATCACTTCATGGCAAATAGATGGGGAAAGAGTGGAAACAGTGACAGACTTCATTTTGGGAGCTCCAAAATCACTGTAGATGGTGACTGCAGCCATGAAACTAAAAGATGCTTGCTCCTTGGAAGAAAAGTTATGACCAACCTAGACAGCAAATTAAAAAGCAGAGACATTACTTTGCCAACAAAGTTCCATCTAGTCAAAGCTATGGTTTTTCCATTAGTCATGTATGGATGTGAGAGTTGGACTACAAAAAAAGCTGAGAGCCAAGGAATTGATGCATTTCAACTGTGGTGTTGAATAAGACTCTTAAGAGTCGCCTGGATTGCAAGGAGATCCAACCAGTCCATCCTAAAGGAAATCAGTCCTGAATATTCATTGGAAGGACTGATGCTGAAGTTGAAACTCCAATACTTACCTGATGCAAAGAACTGACTCATTGGAAAAGCCCCTGATGCTGGGAAAGATTGAAGGCAGAAGGAGAAGGGGATGACAGAGGATGAGATGGTTAGATGGCATCACCGACTCAATGGACATGAGTTTGAGTAGACTCTGGGAGTCAGCGATGGACAGGGAGGCCTGGTGTGCTGCAGTCCATGGGGTCGAAAAGAGTCAGATACGACTGAGCGACTGAACTGAACTGAAATGAAAGAAACCACTGATTTCAGGAATATCACCACATCACAAAATCAAAATCTAAATACTTACACTAATGAGTATTTTCAGGGTACTGATATAACCACCAATGAGCCAGTTACTCTAAAACAACTTTACAATAGGAGTTGTCCAGATATGTTCTGTGTTCCATACTTCTGTAATTCTATCCTTTGGCACAAGCATGACAAATAGTAGTTTAACTGTATGAATGTGGGCTACTTAGATTTGTGACTATAATTGTTCCAGTCTCCCAACACCAGAGAGATCAAACACATACCACCTCCAATTACTCCCCCAGGAAGGTCCAGCAAGGAAGGTGAGGGAGATCTTTAGAGAAAGAAAGTTACTAGATAAATAGTGTGCAACTCAACAACAATAAAAACATTTCATTAATCACCTAACCCAGGCACTGGACCAAGGATCTCGTTTGTTTTTGCTTCTTGTTTTCTTCTTACCTGAAGCTGTGCTTGGCAGACACAACATGGAAGAGGAGAAAGAGGGAGAAAAAAGCCAATTTGGTTTAAATCCACATTTATGTCAACCCAGTGGTCAGCGCCTGGGCATGGGACCAGCTTGACCTTTCTCCTAAGCCTTAGCTGCTTCTCCTAATTCCCTGTTCTACCACTTTGAACCTTTTTACAATCAGAGCATGTGAAATCTCTTAGGGGAACAGCGTGTGCCAGGTAGACCCCTGGTTTTGATCTGAAGTATATCAGGGCTTTCCTGATAGCTCAGCTGGTAAAGAATCCACCCGCATAGCAAGAGACTCCGATTCGATTCCTGGGTCAGGAAGATCCGCTGGAGAAGGGATAGGCTACCCACTCCAGTATTCTGGCCTGGAGAATTCCACGGACTGTATATAGTCCATGGGGTTGCAGAGTCGGACACGACTGAGCAACCTTCAATTCAACATTGATTAAAAGACAACATAAAAGAATCTTAAAACTATGACACTTCTTTCTTCAGGTATGTCTAAAATATTGGCATATCTGACCAGTGTGTATATATGTATTTTTTAAAATCCCTTTATTTTTCTTTCATGGATTTTCAGTTTTGTCAGTGTGCTTAAACTTTCCTGATATCCTGTATTTCTGTTGTTTACTAGTTTTTTTTTAACCTGTGTAAACAGCGGAAACAACAGCTTTCTTCATAGTGGTCTACTCCCTCCAGTTTTTAGGCTCAAATTCTCCTTTTGGTAGATCCTGTGACCTCTCCGTCATGAAGCCTTATTTTCTGCCAAGACTTGCAATCATTAACCGTGGTTTCCACTTCACCAGGAGCTGACTGCCTTGAGAAGCGAGGCAAGTTCTGGGTCATGGATGCCCAGGGCAGGCTTTTAATAGTCTTTGCGAGGACCTTTGGACTTTATCTGTACCAGATTAGTTTTTTAAATTTCAATTGAGTTTAGAGAAAACCTGCAAAAATAGTGTTTCTGTATACCTTTTCCATAGCTTCCCCTAATACTAAAGTTAGCAAAATCAATAAAGGAACTTCTGTATAATACTGCTAACTACACTGTAGGCTGTATTTAAATTTCACCTTTTATTCCCACTGATAACCTTTTTTGTTGTCCAGAATCCTCTCCAAGTTCCCACATTTCATTCCTTTGTTGTGTTCCTCTGTGTTTTGCAGTTCCTCTTGCTTTTCTCAATTTCAAGGGGTTTTTATTTTCTTGAGTTTCGTAAACAACTCCAGATTTATCCTATTACCCTTCAAGTTTGCATAGATGAGGATCTTCTCAGTTATCTTTCTAGATTATAGTACTAATCTTTTAATTCCAAAATGAATCTGCTCTTAGTGGAAGCATCAATTTGATTAGTGGAGAGCCTGTAAAGCAAAACAGTGAGTTGAAAGGAGTGGCGCCAACCACCTTGCATGACAACAATTCTGCAAATTCCATGCACTGAATAGGCTACTTTCAACTTAATTCCTTGGAAAATGAAAGCATCAGGTGTTCTCAAGAGGGACACAAAAATCAGAGAACAAAAAACACTGCATTCAACTTTCACATTTTGCACATGGGAGAACTATCATGTTGCAAAGGAAATAAACAGAAAATATCACTTGACACCAATTCAGAGCATTTATTGACATTTCCATTTAAAATGCTAGGAAAGCTGTATAAATTGTAAACATGGAAACCAAACACTTGCATAAATTATTTCAAAAACTCTACAGCACATTAGAAAACAGTGCAGCTAATTGAAGGGAAGAAACATAACCAGCAAAGAGAAGAGAGGGTTTGATTACTAAATCATTTACCCATACTGAAATTTAAGGGCCCGTTTGAGACCAGCAAACCATGATTGTCAAGTTCAAAGTTGCAGGATTGATGCCACGAGTGGCCTCAATTTACTCTGCATATTTTCGTACATTAACACTCAAAATCTAGGAATGAGAGTGCAGGAACTCAGAAGAACATGGACCTTGACAAAGTCAGAGGTGGCCAGTGGGCACCCCAGAGCGCTCGGTTTGGCAGCCTTTCCTGGAAGGGTGCAATTCACCCCACCCCCCACGCTCCCTAGACTATGCCCTGGAGGAGGGCAAAGTGGAGAGTTTCTACTCCCCTTTTCTGAAATTAACCCTCTGCTGCTTAGAGCAACCGAGCCCACTGGTGGAGCCTCTGTTCCCCTAGGGCCCCCTCCTCCTTACCCACATTTGCAGGAGGAACAGTACGGGGAGCCTGGCTAGAAGCTGACCCAGCACTATTCTGACCTTGCGCATTCAAGGAGTCAAGTAATGAACGCTGGAAACCTGGTGGACAGGAAAAGGGGCGTTCATGACGTTCCAAGTTGTCCAAAAAGATTCCGTGGAATCAGGGACTGTGAGACCCAAATCACTTCAATTTTTCTCTTTGTCCCTTCTACTTATCCCCTATTTCTTTAAATGTGAAGTGGCACCAAAGCAGAAAAACCCAGAGAAAGAAGGAAAAGCAAAGAGTCTGAATGATGATCTACCCTGTGGGAAAGTAATTTCGAGAAGGGTGTCCAGAGGGTGACATTCCTTCCTTCTTTCACTTGCTTGCTGGTTTCCAACTTTGTTTCGTGTTTCCAAGGCATCTGATACTCTTTTGCTAAATGTCAACGCTGCTAGCATGTTAAGATAAATTGTCAAGTGTACTGTTACACGCATAGCATGGAATTAGGATCGTACCGTGAGGTTTCAGTTTTCAAGTCTTTTTCATAAAATTAGAGGAAGGAGTCTTAAACACCACAAATCGCCTCCAACAGTATCAAAAGAAACCTGAAATGCACACACTCCCTGTTCACTAGGTAACAAGTGTAAGCCTAATGCAGTGTATGAGTGTGTTACGGCAGCTGTTGATGGAAACCCCTCTCACCTGTTGTAAGAATATCCATTGACGGTGTTGGATTAAATGTAAAAATGAAGTTCAGGTTACCATCCCATAAAAACGTGCTTTGTGTCCAAACGGTCCACGTGTAGGTGCAGAAGTGGACTTCCCCACGCTCCTGCCTGGAACAAAGGTGGGCTAGCTGGGCTCTGGAGTCTGGCTTTGGGGACCTGCTCTGGAGGTAGAAATGAAATGGCTAAAACATCTACAGCTAAAGCGGGTGTGGTACTTAAGACTGGAACCCCCTCCCCACCCCCCCAGAACCTTTCACGAGCTCTCCTTCCAATCAGCAGATTCATTCATGTCTAGGAATCTCACATGAAAGGGAGAGAGAGATGTGTTTAATGATTAACTCCTGAATTAACTACAAATGCCAATCCGTGTCCGAGTGATTGGTTTGGTCACTGGAGCACCAGGTTGTGCAAACGCAGTGAACACTGACCCTGTACGCAGTTCAATGGGAGGCTCGTAAAGCACAGAATTACCTGTTTCAGCCTGCAGCCTCCAGGAGTTCCCTTCACCTGTGCCCTGCATCACAGGCCTCATGCCCTGAAAAACTGTGGTTGGCAGAAACCGGCTTAGTCTGCAGCTCAAAGGCCACACACAACCAAAATGAAAAGACGCTCTGAAATTAAATACAATTTGGAGGAAAAGGTGTAGGTAGCTGTAAAGTCAAATATATTTACTTATAACCCACTACACTCCACAAAGGATTAAATGTTGCTGAATGACAGACCCTTTAGGTCTGCTCTTAGCAGCAGACCTCGGTGGATGTCTTTCACACTTGACACCGGCCCTCTGGCAGTTCCTGGGACTCTCCTGTCCCCTCCAGAACGGACGTCTTCCTCCACAGACCTTCCTCCCAGGCCTGGTCATTTTCGTGTTGGGTTCCTGCAAACGCTTCCTCATAGCATCATTTCTTCCTCTTTACAAAACTCCTTCAACGTTGCAGTTAGGGATTTGGTCTCCATATTGGAGCAGACCAGCTTCAAGGTTATTTTCAACGGCAGCTTCACCACTTTCTTCCTCCTTCCCCAGGCCCACTCTCAGCTCTTCCCATACCATCTCACCATGTGCCTGCGAAGCTCTTGTCTTCCGTGGCTTCTGATGTTGAGTTCTCCCCAAGATCGCAATGTTTCCAAACGTGTAAGTTCCATTCGTCCTTCTAATGTACTTGTGTACTTTAAGTGCATTTTACTGATGTTTAAACCATGTTATTTTTCCATCTCTTCCATCTTTCACACTGATACAGATCCTAAGATTTCAGAAGGCAGAGCTCGTGTTTGGGGCCAGAAACAGCAGAAAATCCAAACAATGCATGAGAACTGAAAGTTAATGGTGAAGGAAGTGAATTGAAAGCAAATCAGGAGAGAGTAAGTGGAGTCCCACGGGGCCTCTGCTGTTGCTCTGGTTTCCTCCACGTGAACTCACTCACCGGGAGGTCACAGCAGATCAGACGGTCCATCCCAGCACCATCACACGGACAGCCCATGTTCTCAGAGTGCTTTGTGCTCCCTCCTCAAGGGATGTCTGCCCACATGACCACACCTGATCCTTGCAATGAGAAATCCAGGGGTGGGGGTGGGCGGGGGAGGCCCGCTCACATGTAGCTGATGGGGAGAATGAGGCTCAGACAAGGGGCCTGACACAGCCAGGTAGTGACTGTGCAGAATCTGAAAATGATCATTTCTCCAAACAGTCTCCTCTAAAACTCTGACTCAAATGTATAGCTCTTGCTATTACCATGAGAACTTTTTAAATCAGAAAAAAAGAACAGACATAAAATTTCAGTTTTCATTTTGCAGTGTTTCAATAAATGGAACTCCAAAGCCACACAAGTGCCATGAGGACCTCTCGTTTGAGTAGATTCCATTCACTGAGTGTCTGAAGCCCCACTCAGGGTGGTGTTCCCACAACAGCTGGTATGTTCTGAGTCAGTTGACGATAAAACAGGGCAAACTGAGTGTGCTTTACAACCAACGCAAGAATGCTGGGGATCTCATCGGCCTGCTCACACCCACCACATAACGTTGGTTTAAAAGTGTATCCCTTCTAAGAAGAAAAATATAGACAGAATCCCCTGATGCTAGTTTGAAAGGCATCAAAACTGCTACCCGCAGCCCTGTTTAAAACAGAGGCCCATTTCTGCCACATGCTAAGGAGGTGACCACATTTATACACTCCAAGTGCAAACACTTAGGACACTGAGCAGAACGGGAGGGGAGGAGCCATCAGCCAGCACGCAATCTGAATTCACCAAAAGGTGTCCGGAATAAAAGTTTGCATGAATCTCTGGATCTTGGTATTTCTGAATGACAGGCAAAGAGACCCCTCCACTCTGGGCAAGTCTGGTATTAAATCAAGACTGAGAGGTAAGAGCTCAAACCCACACGATGGTCCTCTCTCCCTTGCTCTTTGAAGCCCAAAAAGGGTATCTGAAAAGGAGCTCCCATTACTTTATTTCACATTTTCAGCAGACATCCTTCTGCACCTCTCCTGTTCCAGAGGTGTAAAAATTAAAAAATGCCTATATTTTAATTTCCCAGAACTGACTCTCCCTGGATTGTGAGACCCCAAGTCTACATAACAGGCTTAATTCAAGAAGGGCAGACACATAACATTGGAACCCTATGGTTACACTTCGGGGGCCTATTTTAGCTGCTTTGGGGTTCTTAAAATTTGACACAGATACAGAGATTTTGATTAGTCAGAGCCCCAGATTCTGCCTGTGTATCTGCTGTTTAATTAAAGATATTAATTGAGCTAATAAACAAGGACTCATGGCAAAGTGTTATCTGCATCTATTCTTCATTTCACTCAGGTCCCAGAAAACAGAACAGCCCGTGTTACTCTGTTCCTCACTCCACTTTGGGAAGTGGAGAGCTATTCCCTTCAGGAGGCAATCTCAAGCGAGAGGACCCCTCCGTCAGGCCCAAAGGTGGTTTCAACAGTCACTCAGCACAGTTATACACAATAAAATCAGAAATTAGGAGCAACTCTTTCTCCCTCATGGTCTCAAAGCTCCTCTTTCCTTTCTTGGCTCATTACAAAGAGGCTCAACAGAACTTGTTTCCAGGTCTCAAACATAGGGAATGCGATTACCACAGATGCATTCACGAATAACTAACTACTCGGTGGTCCTAGGAACTGTGACAAAGCATTTTTGCTTATGCAAGATTCCTCATTCAAAGTTGGGAGTAACTTATTAGCAAAGTGCCAGGATTCATCGGGACCTCCTCAAAGCCTCATTCTATAGGACTGGCCTTGATGAAGATATGTACTCAAATGAAATGCAATAGGCAGTTACCTCTGCCAATCAACAAATGGCAAATACAATTAAGAGCGTAAATCTAAACTTTGATATGTATTTTGAATAACCAAATAAATATTAAGCTTTTCCTATGTGGAGAGGCTTTCCCCCCCCACTTTCTGGAACAAAATGAAACCTTCCATGTTTTTCCATTGAGAAAGCCAAAGTTGCATTTCACAGACAAGGTGAAGGGGCTCTTGGAGCTGTAGCACCAGAAGGAAAATGCAGTTGATGGCTTTGTTTCGAATCATCAGGCTCTACAGTCTATCATTTGGTTTCTCACTAGTAGCTTTTTAAATTCCCGAACAGTCTTAGTATTCATGTTGTTAATATTACTATTAAAAGAAGTTCCTATGGAGGAAAAAGAGGGTGAAAATCAAGCAGTTAATAAAATGTCTTCAAAACTCTTTTCTCAAAAAACAAAGCAGCAGGTTCGTCGTACAAACCAGTCTGAGTCACATCTTCCCACGGAAATACTAGGTTCCTTTAATCCCTACACCATCTACACATTTTCACCTTTCACCTTAAAAAAAACAGAGACTAACTTAGGAATTTCACTAGCTTAGAACCGTGGTTGGTCTTTTGTGAAGTGCTACTGGCTTTTGGCCCAAAGTACATAACTTTCAACTGAACCCAGGTGATCACAAAACTGCCAACATATGAAAAGCATCATGGGCTGTCACGTGACTTGGGGCATCTTCTAGAATTGCGACCTGTTCCCTTAGTTGGGTCCCTCGCGTCGGAGATGCTCCTCCTCTTAAAACACCTGCTCAGTTGACTTCCTTTTAGTCTTGCTTCCACAGGAAGCAGATACTTGGCAAATGTGCAAGGCGAGGCTGATCAGCTGTGGAAGTTCTGCACGGCGGTCTGCTTCTGCGAGAGCCGGAGGAGCTCCTCACGGATCGCTTTGATGAGAGAGGCGGAGGAGTGGCCGGGCTGGAGGTCTTCCGTGGAGCTGGTGGGGTAGGCCAATCCGGCGCCTGGCAGCCCTCTGTGAGGGAGGTTCCCGGGAGGAGCTGAGGGCTCCCGGCCTGAAGTCCTTGGCACCTGGAACAGTGGGGATGAATACTCCTGATGTCCGAGCACGTGTGTCTGAAAAACCACGGCAAACACAGGAAAACAGGAGGGAAGATCAGAGGCAAACTGGCATCTGATGCTCTCTACCCACCTCCCAACCAACAACACAGCTTCCTACCACCAGAATGGAAAGATGTAACTGTGGAGAAATTGTTCAAGGGAAAGTATCCAATAAAGAAGTCCCTGAACTTAATTTAACAAGGGCCTATACACACCTGCTTAAAGACAGAAAGAATGAACGCACAGGTGGCCCCATTGGCTAATCCCTGTGCTGCCATGTGTGGAAGGAGAGTGGGCCACTGGGGAATCAGGAAGGGCCCTGCAGAGCTGGACACGGAGGGAGGCTGGAGCATCCCACAAGGGCAAGGTCTGATGAGGATGACTGCTCAGAGGGACAAGCAGAAACTGGCAGATGGACCGACGGGAAGAGCAATTGCCTTTGAGTCCGGAACCCAAGGAAGGGGTGCCGAGAACACATATTGGGCCCATGGAACGGCAACAAGATCACTAAGTCGTCTTCCATCCTGTCCATCGGTCTGTGTGTCTGTGTGTCAGTGCTCCATACAGCTTTTTTTCTTTTTTAACGCTATGTGCACAAAAGCATACACTAGCTTTGCTGACATTGGCAAAATATGGATTAACTGGGCATTCCTTTGATAAGAATTATACTTTTCAGTGACTTTTTTCATATTTTTTCAGTGAAAAAAAATCTCTTTATACACTCATGCGCACACTACATCTGTGATTTCACTTGTGGTAAGAGCAACTTGAAGCCTGGTAAACAGGGCATGTGAGCCCTGGAATGACTTCCACATTTCACTTCTCCAAATGGTGACCGAGAGGCCCTCAAAAAGTGCACGCTGGATTTGATGAGAAAACCCAAAACAACTCAGGAAACTAAGCTGGGCACAGAAAAAGCAAAATGTCAGCAAAGGTAAAGTGCAGACCTGAGACTGTAATGCATGCATGCTAAGTCTCTTCAGTCGTGTCCGATCTTTGGGACAACTGCAGCCCGCCAGGCTCCTCTGTCCGTGGGATGCTCCAGGCAGGAATACTGGAGTGGGGTGCCATTTCCTCCTCCAGGGGATCTTCCTGACCCAGGGACTGAACTCACATCGATTCAAGTTTAACCAAGTTGAACCAAGTTCAAACCTTGAGTCGGGAATATCCCCTGGAGGAGGAAATGACAACCTATTCCAGTATTCCTGCCAAGAGAATCCCATGGACAGAGGAGCCTGGTGGGCTAGAGTCCACAGGGTCACAAAAGAGTCAGACATGGACTAAAGACATGGACTAAAGTGACTCAGCATGTACACATGGTGGTCATAATGAAAATGACATTAACAAACCCCCAATAAAACTCAAATAAATGCTGAGCAAGGAGGTACATAAGATCGGGAATATTTATATAGTGATTACACCAAAGATCAAGTCCAGCTTTTATAGTTTCAAACTCATGACTTAAAAGTCAAAATTACAAAGACAAAATTACAGGCAGTGCCTGGAACTGGGGGGAGGGAGAATGGGGAATTTATGTTTAATGGGTACGGATTTCAGTTTTATAAGATAAAAAGAGCTATGGGGATGAATGATGTGAAGGCTGCATAATAGTATGAATGTATTTAAAACATTTAAGCATGGTTTAAATGGTAAATTTTATGTTCTATGTATTTTACCATAATTGAAAAAAATAGGGGGAAAAAGTAACTATTACTTAGGTCTCTATGCAGATTTTCCATAATGAATGTTGCTTTTGCTATTTTTAAGTTATTTTAAAAGCCTCATTACTTTAAGCCTGAAATCTACCTTGAGAAAAACTGTATATGTTTCCAGATTTCAATGCCAATAGTCTCCCAGTCTGGTCAGAGGGAATTTATCATCTACAGGCTGTAAGAAGGACTTCCCAGGTGGTGTTAGTGGTAAAGAACCTGCCTGCCAGTGCAGGAGACAAAAGAGACATGGGTTCAATCCCTGGATGGGGAAGACCCCCTGGAGGAGGGCATGGCAACCTACTCCAGTATTCTTGCTTGGAGAATCCCATGAACAGAGGAGCCTGGTGGGCTACAGTCCATGGGGTCACTAAGAGTCGGACACATCTGAAGCAACTTAGCATGCATGCACGACTGTATGAAAAGAAAAATACATTCAAGGAGAAAAAAAGTGATGGAGGTTAAAACTTTATGCAGGTTTTAAAGGGAGACTGCCCATGCAGAAGCAGCAGCAGCCACTCTAGGCCATGGTGTCTGAATTCTCAGCAATGATCCCAACACGACACTCACAGCCTCTCTCCGGCCGGCTTCGTCCTCCCCGTAGGCAGGCCAGCCTGGCCCCCCATACTGGCCGCCTCTGCCCGGTGGGATTTCCACTGGCTGAGCTCCGATTCTGCTGGCGATTCCCACCTGCGTCAGGTGCTGGATCTGAGAGCCTGGAGGGACACAGGGAGGGGCCCGGTGAACACCAGCAGGGGAGTCGAAGGCTGCTCTAGTGAGACACTCTGGTTCTGACCTCGGCACGCCCCTGGGGACACGAGCATTGTTCAAATGTGGCACCAATTCTACCCCCAGAAAAAGACACTTCCTAAGAGAACCAGACCTGAGCTTCTGGGCTTGTGGGCTTTTACTTCCTTTCAATACAGTGGCTAATAGTGATGTTCCTATTTTCCTGGTCAGACATCAAAGGATGAGGAATAAAGGGGATAATGGAGGGCCCTTCCATTCATTTCTGTAGAGGCTACAGATAATGGGGACCTTATTCATTCAGAAAAAAAGGAGTGAAAGGTTTTGGAGCCATAAAGAAGCCGAAACCTGGTTCTTTCTTGCTTATGACTTTCAGACTCACAAAGAAATGAAAACGCAATATGCCTTTTTTTTTTTTAACAGGCAGAGTGTGCATTTGAGTTCAAAATGTTAAAGTACATTTTTGTTATACTCACATTGTTTTCATAATTTAGTCACATCGTAATTAAAAATTTAAAACCATCCATGACAAATGGGCACTTGCCAAGAGCATTTGCCAGCCACTGAACAACAAGGGCATTTGTCACCTGCCTCTGCGGAGGTGACCTTCAACGCCCCGAGGGAGTTCAGGGTGGAGTGAGACTCTGCTGCAGGGAATCTGGTGGGACAGGTCTTTAGAGAGCTAGGTAATTTCAGGAACTGATTTCATGATCCCAATCTACATCTCCCCACATCTAGAAAAGCACTAAATCCCTTCATGATGACATCAGCTCCTGGCGACCAGCAGAAAACCTCTGGTAAAGTAAGTGCCTGACTGCCCTGAACTCCCCTTTCACCAAAATCATATTCTGACCTTCCCCCACTGCCTCTCTGGAGCAGTCTCTCAGAGCTATCTGAGATGCTGTCTCCCAGGCTGCGGTCCTCATTTTGCCCCAAATAAAACTCACCTCTCAAGCTGTGCCTCTTTTTCCTCGACAAAGCCACCCACCCAGCTTCTTCACCGAGGTATACTGAAGCAAAGACAGTATACCACATTCTACACTTAGGCACGCCATAGCCTTGTGCGGCTGTGAAAGCTAGCCTTTAAATACCATATTTTTCTCTCCCATCAACTTTGGCATATGGAAATAACCCTATTCAACTGATCAAGGGAGTAAAAACAGATCTTTAAATGCTGTGAAAAAAACCATCGATTTCCAAATGCACCTAGGATTGTCTCGTTCATCTAGGTTGCTCAGGCTGGTCCCACAAAGGTTCAGGATTTTCCAGAGGTGAGACCACTCCATCTTCAAGGCTGCTCCTACTCTAGTTACCTAATTAACAGCCTCTGTTAATCAAATACTTTTATTTTTTAATGTACTCTACAGGAGCACTTGTCCTGAAGCATTTGTTACTGAAGATTCCTAACACTATTATTAGAACTATCAGACAATGGCCATCGCCCAACAGACATTGTTCGAGCAAATCTTGCAAAGGACGGAAATCCAGCAGTGTTCGTCATCAATTGTGAAAGTTCAGACAACCACACAGGGAGAAAAGCATACCTTTGTGTTGAAATCATCGCTGAGACATGATTCTGTATTTCGCTTTGTTCACTTAATGAGACAGCACAGGCTCCCTCATAATTCAAGTGGCCCATCACCCCTCAGCAGGCAGGGGTTTGCATTCCAGCTCAACCACTGACAAGCCTGTGACCTTGGACACCCAGTAATCACTCCAGCTGAGACTCAATGCCTCCCTTTTCAAATGGAGATTTAAAAAAAAAATCTATCTCACAGTGCTATTTCAAGGATTAAAAGAGATAAAATAGGTCAAGTACCAAGTGCATAGGAGGCGATCAGGAAATCTTAAATTCCCTTTTTCTGGCTCTGGGCTCTTCATTTTAAATGGTTGTACAAGTTTACTCACTGATGCCCTTATAACTGGGTATTGAGGGAGCTCACAGTTGTTTGCTATTCCAAATAATGCTTCAATAAACATCCTTGCACATGTAATTTTTCTCCAATATTTTGGATCTCTTTGGGGGACAGGGAGGAGCCCATATTCCCAAATTACCAAATCAAAGGCTCATGAAGTTATATTGCCAAGTTGCTTTCCAAAAACTTGATGATTTACACCATCCCCAAAAATGATATGAATAGTAATAATAATGATGGCAGCTAATATGTATTACAATTTATGATATGCCAGGCACTATTTCAAGCACTTTATATCTGTTATCTTCTAAGACTGTTCTTTTAATGATGATTTGAAAGAGCAGGCAGAAAAAAACTAGAGCGGTTTCATGTTGTCACCAGCTTCCCCTGACGTTCCACTGCCAACTCTGCCCACGAGTGACTGCAGAGAAGGGACAGGCATAGAGGCATGGGGAAATGAAAAGGACATTTTAGAAAAGAGAAGAAGATAAAGGTAGAAGGGGAAAAATGAGAGAGGTAAGGCTCGAGGAGAAAATCGTGGTTGTACCCTCCCAGAAGTGACCAAATAAAACACAAATCTCCCTGTAGTCACTGTGGATCAACTTTAGAAACTGCCTTCTTTAAAATAATCGCTTGTTTTCATGCCATCGTAAGCACTCAGAAATAGGTGTTTCTGTTCACTGTAAGTTATCAGAAATGTTTTCCCTGGATGACATGTGCTGGGAATTTCACATAAAGGGACCGTTTCCGACACTCTGACTCAGGAACAAATCGGAGGTCTTGGGTCTTGGGATCTCAGCCACTCTGTCCTTTCCCACCTCCCAGCCGTGCACCTCCAACAGGATCAGAGGGAACACAGCTCTTACCAGCAAAAGAGGCCAGGGCTGGGATGCTGACACCTGAAGTCTAAAATGTTCTCTGCAGAATTTAGCCAAAAAGAAATGCCCACATGTACCTGTGGTGCCCCCAACAGGCCGAGGCCGGGCCACCGACGGCCCCTCCTCAGAGTAGATCCCTCGGGCAGCAAATGAGGTGGCTTCTGACGATGCTTGGGGCTGCGGGGGCTCGGGAGGCACCAGCTCCGAAGACTGCAGCAAGCCAGGTCCGAAACCGGGTCTGAAGGCGAAGCACACTCAAATATTAGGACCACTCTTGTCTGGCTCTGGTATTTTATTAGGTCCACCCTCAGACCTGAAGCAATATAAGATCTATGTGTCTGAGAGCCCAGAACATGGGGCTCCCTGAGGACAAGGACTCTATTTGCTCCCTGACAAATCTCCTGTGCTACAAACTGTATATATGCCATCCCGTACACATGCTGGAACACAGCTGATGCTTGACCAATCTGCCGGATGACTGAAGAAGAAATGCTCTAGTTTACAGACCCAAAGAGGGTGCATCTCAAGCTCCACGGCCCGTTCATCTCCAGCAGTCGACTAAAGGAGTGGATCTCAACCCTAGCTGTACATCAGGGTTACCTGGGGAACCCACATCACCCAGAGCCCCCAAAAATAAAATCTTTAGATATGGGACCCACACCATGGTAGTTTTTAAAGCTCCACAGATGATCCTGAGTTTCATCAAGACCGAAAACTAATGCTCTAAAGCAGTGGTTCTCAAAACTATTTAGCCTCAGGATACATTTGCATTCATGAAAATAAGGACTCACAGGTGAAAGTAAAAGTCCTCAGTTGTGTCCGACTCTTTGCGACCCCATGGACTATTCCAAGGAATTCTCCAGGCCAGAATACTGGAGTGGGCAGCCTTTCTCTTCTCCATGGGATCTTCCCAACCCAGGGATCAAACCCAGGTCTCCTGCATTGCGGGCAGATTCTTTACCAGCTGAGTTATGAGGGAAGGACTCACAGGAACTTTTGTTTGTTTGGCTTCCCTGGTGGCTCAGATGGTAAAGAATCCGCCTGCAATGCAGGAGACGAGTTTAGTCCCTGAGTCCAGAAAATCCCCTGGAGGAGGGCATGGCAACCCACTCCAGTTTTCTTGTCTGGAAAATTCCATGGACAGAGGAGCCTGGCAGGCTACAGTCCATGGGGTCACAAAGAGTCAGACACAACTGAGTAACTAACACTTTTAAGAGCTCTTGTTTATGTGGAGCAAATGAAAAATTCAATTTTTAAAATATTGTTAAAAATAACAATATTAAACCTATTACATGTCAACATTTTTCACAGAATTAACTTCACCGGAGTGAAGCCATTCCCTTCTCCGTGAAATCTTCCTAACACACAGATCAAACCTGGGTCTCTTGCATTGCAGGCGGATTCTTTACCATCTGAGCCACCAGAGAAGCCCATATTTTCCTACACGTTGCCCCCCCACCCCAATTTACTGAGATACATTCTACATTTTTAAAAATTTTTCCTTAATAAAAGACATCTAGATTCTCATACACTTTGTATTCAATCAGTTTCCATCAGCTATTTTACGAAGAAAAGCATAAGTATGTAGTTGGAAAAAGGAGGAAGATTTTAATAGTCTTTCCAAATAACATTCAAATAGTATTTCCGTTAAATATTCTTTGAAACCACATGAAAACTCAACAACATTTCCTATGAAGGTTAGTGGCAGTTTAGACTCTGAAACTATCAATAAACTTTTCATCTTCTGTTATATTAAAACTACTGGTCTTCCTTGAACTTTGAGCAGACTCATGCATGGCTGTATGACATTGCTCATTTGGAAAATACTGGTTCACTGAATTATACAGACTTTCTTGATATTGACACATTTCATTTTACAGTAAACCAAAAACACATTCATTAATATCACCATCAAGCTCATCAGAAAAGGAAAGTGTCAACTGCACCGTGGCAGACAAGTTTGTAAAATTTTAATTTCCAATTGAAAGCCCAATTTGATCACTGGCAATAACTGCTGTCAGTTGTTTTCCTGCCCACCACTCATTTTCAAGGCCAATCACTCAAGTTCAGTGGCTGTTTGTTCAAGCATAAACATGGCGACAGTTAAGTCAGTTCTCAACTTCAACAACTGAACAAGTACCTTCCTTCAAAAGGCCATAATTAGCAGAAGGGCTTTGTATGTGTCTCCTCTCCTGTCATCCAGACCATTAAGAGACTCTAGGGTCTAGGTTTAATAAAATTAATTTTGGGGCTTCCCTGGTGGTCCAGTGGTTAAGAATCTGCCTGCCCATGCAGGGGACACAGGTTTGATCCCTGGTCTGGGAAGACCCCACATGCCATGGAGCAACTAAACCCATGCACCACAATTACTGAGCCCTTGCTTCTAGAGCCCCCAAGCCACAGCTACTGAAGCTCGCATGCTCTAGAGCCCGTGCTCCACAAGAGGAGCCACCGCAAGGAGAAGCCGCCACACCACAACGAAGAGCAGCCCCTGCTCTCCACAACTAGAGAAAGCCTGCACAGCAGTGAAGACTCACCACAGCCAAAAATACATAAATCTTCAAACTTCAATGATACACTAACATAAAACTTGCATTTTTTAAAAATGCTGTAAAAAATTAAAAAATCTGTGATTGCCCAGCAGTGAAGAAGACTGGAATGAGTCCTTGAACAGCTAGGTGTCACTGTCTGGATTCCAGCTAAGGCACTACAGCTTCGCCCACCACTGCCTTCATACCTCAGTGCAAAGGTCAACGCAATGAGAAAAGTCAGATGACATCTTTATATTACTACAAAAATAGCTGTGACCTCACAGATCTCCCTGAACGGGCCTCAAGGACCCTCTAGGGATGGATCTGAGAATCTCACCCTGCGAACCATTCTTTTAAAGATGCTCAAAAATAAAAAAAAGAATGATGGTTTAGTTGTAATTCCTTGCAAATGACAGTTAACCAGTAATTAATAGATTAAAACCTGGACTGCATGGAGAGCAAACCAGTCAATCCTAAAGGATATCAGTCCTGAATATCCCTTGGAAGGACTGATGCTGAAGCTCCAATACTTTGGCCACCTGATGTGAAGAACTGACTCACTGGAAAAGACCCTGATGCTGGGAAAGATTGAAGGCAGGAGGAGAAGGGGATGACAGAGGATGAGATGGTTGGATGGTATCACCGACTTGATGCACATGAGTTTGAGCAAGCTCCAGGAGTTGGTGATGGACAGGGAGGCCTGGTATGCTGCAGTCCACGCGGTCCCAAAGAGTCAGACATGACTGAGCAACTGAACTGACTAATAGATGAAACCAATTTGATGAGAAAGTACACCAACTTGCTCTGATTCTACACTGTCATTTCTGGAGTACAGTCCATAAACTGAAACCCAGGCAACCTGCATTACTCTCTTTAAATAACAGCCATTGTTTCCAATTGACCTCAGAAAGAGATGTGTGACATCTCTGACCTTACAGATCTAAGAGCTTAACCAGTGCACACTCCTCCTTCCAGCCCTGTAAACTAGAGCTCACCTAAGTTAATTATAATCTCTGGACCTTTCACCCAGGAACAAGTGCTTGCCTTTTATTAATGATTTCAGCTTTATCCAGTCAATTAGCACCCTCCTACCTGTATCTACACCCCTTTCATCCTAAACTGTATACTCAGAGAGTTCAGTGTGATCCAAAGACTCTAATTTACCTTGGGTGACCCTAAAATTTAGCATCCAAACCAGAACACTTCTGTGAATGGAATTTACAATTATGCTAAACAACAGGTGTAAATTAGGACTGAGCCAGGCAAAACCAGATCACGTGGTCCCCCAGTCACTCGCTTTTGCCCTGGATCATCTAATCTCCACCTGTTCCCTTTACTTTGTTGCTTTTGGACCACAGAGCAGTGCCTGGAGAGGGGTAGGAAGGCTGGGGAAAAATAAAATCTTGTGAAAATGAGGGTAAATAAAGAGAAAGCAAGGAGAAAGCAGATAAGGTTCCTACTTCTGTGTGACTAAAGGGACTGCTGAATCATTCAAGGGATAGTTGAATGTGATTTCTGAGACAAATTCTTTATTACAATTCCTTCATTGTAATAAGTCAATTGTCTATTCACATGTGGGTCTGATTATGAATGCTCTTTTCTGTTCTGTTGGCCTACTTGTCTTGCTTTACAGCAGCACCACACTCCTCATTCCTTGACAGTAATTTGCAACATTTAGAATATAGCCCTAACATATTCTTCTTTCTCAAAGTGTCTTGGCTACTCTTGGCCCCTTGCACATCCTCATATATTTTAGAGTGAGTTCGTCAATTTCCACATACTAAAAAATGCAACAGAGACAGCAAAAGAGACACAGATATAAAGAACAGACTTTTGGACTCTGTGGGAAAAGGCAAGGGTGGGATGATTTGAGAGAATAGCATTGAAACACGTATATTACCATATGTGAAACTGATGACCAGTTCAAGTTCGATGCATGAAACAGAGCACTCAAAGCTAATGCACTGGGACAGCCCAGAGGGATGGGATGGGGAGGCGGGTGGGAGAACACATGTATACCCATGGCTGATTCATGTCAGTGTATAGCCAGAACCACCACAATACTGTAATGTAATTAGCCTCCAATTATAATAAATTAATTAATTTAAAAAATAAATAAAAAAACTCAACAAACTATTGGGATTTTGAATGGGACTGCAATGAACCTATAGACCATTTGGGGAGATTTGACATTTTAAAAATATTGAGTTGCACAATCCACGAATATCTTTCTTTAGAAGGCTTGAATATCTTCAGTTAGATTTATCCTGAGGTATTTCGTATCTTTGAATGTTATTTTACATAGTACCTTTAAAATTTTTTTTATTTTCTGTCATTGCTCATGAACAGAACAGATTTTTGTATATTGATCTTATAATGTTGTATACTGATCTTGTTCATCTTGGTATCCAGCTACTTTGTAATTTAATTATTAATATCTTGCTATTTAGTCATCTTGCTAAAGTCCCTTAATTCTAACAATTCATGAGTTGACATTTTAGGATTTTTCTACTACAAAAGTATATCATCTGGGAATAATAACAGTATTATTTCTCTTTTTGAAATCCTTATCTTTCTGTTGCTTTTTCTTGCATTTTTATACTGGCTAGGATGGCCAGGGCAATGCTGAATAGAAGTAATACAAGCAGGCAACTCTGTCTTGCTTTTGCAAGGGAAAGTTTTTAACATTTCATCATTAACCAGTATTTGCCAAAATACTTTTTATCAGATTCCTATCTCTCTGCTTCTATCCTGTGTTGATAAAGATTTTTACCATGAATGGATGTTGAACTTTATCAAATGTTGTATATATTCAAATGAGAAGATTTTCCTCCTTTATTCACTTCAAAGCGGTGAATTACAATGATTTTTTAAAATATTACACTACTCTCATACTGCTAGAAAAAAATTCAATTTGATTATGATGTGATAGCCTATTGTATTATACTGCTGGATATACTTGCTAATACACAGTTTCAAATTTTTGGCATCTATGTTCAAGAATGAAACTGGCCCTTAATGCTTCCTGTCTTGCAATGTCCTTGTCCTTTCTGGTTTTGGTTATCAAGGTTATGCTGGTCTTATAAAATGAGTTAGGGAGTGTTTTCTTTTTTTCTGTTCTTTAGAAGAGTTTGTATGATACTGGTATCTTTTCTTCCTTCAGTGTTTCGTAGAAATTACTGTTGAAGCTACCAGACCCTGAAGTTTTCATTGTGGAAAGAATTTTAATAATGATTTTAATCTCTTTAATAGTTATAGGACTATTCATGTGTTCTCTTTCTAGGACTTTTTCAAAGAATTAACTTTGCTGATCTTCTCTAGTATGGCATTTGTTTTCTACGTCATTAATTTCTATTCTTATTTTTATTATTTCCTTCCTTCTACTTCCCTAGGTTTTAAGACTGTTTTTCATGTGGACCATTTTTAAAGTCTTTATTGCACTTGCTACACTATTGCTTCTGTTGTTTATGATCTGGTTTTTTGGCCAAGAAGCACAGGGAATCTTTGCCCCCTTACCAGGGAATGAATCTGCACCCCCCCTGCACTGGAAAGCGAAGCCTTAGCCATCGGACCACCAGGGAAGTCCCCCCAAAACTTCCGATACAGTGCATTGTCAAGACTTCAAATCTCATGAGTCTTGTCAAAAGTTTTGCCCACCTTCTCAGCTGCCTTGTCTGGAATCAGCAGTATCGGTGGGAGAAAGTGGACCCCAAAGCAGGGCTCACTTCTCTGGTTTGGCTGGATCTTGGCTCCATTCTGTTTCACTGCCCTTTTGGCTACCTAGTGTTTTGTTTTGTTTTTAAATCTTGTCCAGCTTTTTCCAGTTATCATGAGCAAATTATCTAGTCTGTCATTACTGGAAGCAGGACTTAAATTCTAACTTTCTTCCTCCTCTTTTGGTTACATCAAGATTACACACAACTCAGAGTTTTGTATCTGTTCACATTAGCTAAAAGAAACAAAGCTGCAAAATTTAAGAAAGAGACTATGTGAAAAAGTCCTGATACATTTTCTCCTAAACACCTTACCTTGGTAATGGGCCTGATGCGGGAGTCATTCCATAGTCTTCATATCTCTGGAAGAAATTCAAAAGAAGATGAAGATTAACATTCAATCCTTATTATGAAGCGACAACAGCAAACTTACAAATTTAGATTTGCAGGATCAACTTCCAAGAGATTTATTTTCTCATAAAAAGTTAGCATGCTTTCACGGCATTCCACTACCATGTAATGCTAGAAGCTTCAGTTTGGGGAACTGGGCTAATATACAACTAGCTTCTAGACCTTTCTTTCTTTTGTAAAAATGTTAACAAGAGACAGGGTTCCTGCATCTGCCCTTCTCCACAGGCTCACCCTCCACAGACCTGTATCTTCTGCTAATAAGAGGGACCTTAGTGGCCGTATTCAGTGTAAATGACCCACCAACATGGGCCAAAATGGCCACCAGATTTAGCGGGTGCCTATTAGCAATTCAGATACACTCAAGAAACTAAACAGTCCCGATGTTGTTCCATGTTGTACAATGCTATGAAAAGAGAAAGACTCTAAGAATCGTAATTTGAGAGAGACCCTAAAAGATGAAGTAAACCCATTCCATTCTAATACCAAGCAGGTCCAGCCATACTCCCTGCCCTTAAGTTCCATAAGATGTCCATGCCTCCTTCAATCCACTCTTCTTATTTGAACTAATCTGCACTAACCAAGTGCTCTTTGATTAAAGCAAGGTGGCACCAGATTTAAAGAAATCTAGACCTATGCTACATTCCTCATGAAACCAATATATCCTAACCCTAGCATAGTTGGGACTCAGGCTTTTAACACTTCTTTTCGACGACTATGAATCATGACTTTGGAGTCAGATATTTTAGTAGGATAGTAACTCTGGACAGCATCCACCCAGCTCTACTTAGTTTAAATTAACTGGCTCCAGGATAGGAGTTCCATATTAAGTTATTAAATCAGCCTTGCTTCTGGACAAGTCTCTCAGATGAGATCTTTTTTTTTTTAAGCTGCCATTTACTGAATTATTATTTTGCTATGTACTGTATGAACACTGATTCAGGTCCACAGTAATGCTAAAAAGTAGTCACTACCTCTTTTTACAGATGAAACCAAAACACAAAGAAATTAAACAACGTCCTCCTAATCTATCTTTCTGCCTCTAAAGACTATGCTTTTAGTCACTGGGCTGCACCACCCATGATTTCTAAAATCAGACTTTCCCTCTTAAATAAATCTCTACTGGTGGGAGGCGAGGTGGGGGGGGGGGGCGGGGGGACAAACTTGCAAAGTTGTAGCTTTGGCGTCAGACACACTGACCAAATCACTCTATTTCCCTTGGTCTAGTTCCTTAGGCCAAGAAGGACAAAACAATCTCTGCACCTCACAGAGTTCCAAAGGGATTACTAGACTTGAAACTGTACTCAAATTACTTCACCTCTGACCCTCATTGCTTCCCTTCCCTTGGCAAAGGGAGAGAGATTTAGAACCTCTCAGAATTTCACAACTGAGGTAAAATAAGCCAAAGGGGATTATGGAAGAAGAGAGGAACAGGATGAAAAGGAGAGTCAATTTATTTTCCAAATAATTAAACAGAAATCTGAGACTGGATCAAGATTATTCTTTACAGGATAAAATGGCCCCTGTGCTTTCAGCACAGTTTGGCTTTTTTAAAAAACATATTCATATGCAAAATAATATTTTTAAAAAAGGTCAAGACTTTACAGTTTATCTGTCAGGATTTCACAAGGTCTAACAAGTGAAAAACTAAAAAGAAAAACAATGCAAAGTAGCTGACCACTCTTTACCTGACCTATTACTGTAGTGCTAGGCATTTCTACTTTGCTGTAGTCAGAAAAGGGTATTATTTTTCTAGAGACTACATGTCCCCAGTGATGGCAGGCACTTCTTTGACGTGGGCCACACTTGTAAAATAAATAAATAAATAAAAGTCTGGAGAACAAAGAGAATTTTAAGGTTGCAATCATCTAGGTGAATAAAGATTCCATTTTAATTCATTCTTTCTTTCTATTCAGTAGAAAACAAGCCAACAAAGCAAGAAAGACAAGTGATGGGTGGAGTCTGGGAGAGGCCTGAGGTAAAGCAACGGAAGGCAAGGTGCTCCAGTAAAATCTCAGGTATTCACACCTGCCACTTGGAGGACAAATCCAAGGAGGTTAACTTTATTTAGGAAAACAGAAATAGCACCTCTCAAGGGGCCTGACTCGCCAATGCATAACTAACACTTCTACACTGGCAAAAAAGGGATTAAAGTGTCATCAGATGGTCTATAAAGATTCATGAGGTAACCGAAGCCATCCTGAAATCCACATTTCAGTGGTTTTTACTACAGTCAGAAGGAGTAAATAAAAGGTGATCAAGTTCTTCCTGGCAACAAACAGTAACTTTACAACCAACTTATAAGCATGTTTAAGTTATATTAGATATGCCCAAATACAACCAATGATCTGGTTTTCCACTAGATTAAACTGCTACCATTCCCATCAAAAAACTAAGGATAATCAACTAGTAGGGAAAACAATAGATATGACTTCTAATCAAATCAAATTCAATCATAATTGAAGGCAGAGAAAAAAGAACAAAGCAGCTAAAGCTGAAGATAAACTGATAGATATAGAAAAGGGGCAAAGATGAGCCAACATAAAAATAACTGGTATCTTCAATCCAACGAAGAAAATCGCTTCAGAAATAAAAGGAAGTTTCCCTGACATGAATGAAAGAATTGAATATGAAGATTAAATGGACACTGGTTATTCAGGGGGGAAATTGATTCAGAAAAATTGGTTGAATGCCAAGAACTATTTATGCTTCCCAGACGACAGGACACGTACATCTTCTATCAGGTAGGGAGCAATTAAGGCCACAGATTTCTGCACTGAACTCAAGGAGCAGAAAGAAGCAACATGTAGATGCCAGCAGCCAACAAGTATAGGTTGGGAAGTGAGATGAGAATTCTCCTTTTCTCATGTTTTGGAAAACATGAGACTAACCCAAGAGGCTCCTGGAAGGTCTCCCTCTTCATTCAAGTCCTCTTTTCCCCCATAGATGCATCTGCTGTGTTAGCCTCTCAGCTCCTCAAAACCAATAAACAGCATTTTACTTGTCAGCCACTACCGTGACCTCCTACTTTCAAAACCAGAGGCAGGGAGGTGATCAGGAAACCTTTCAATAATCTTGGTGAGAGATGATGATGATTCCACCAGTGTAATACAGTGGACAGATTTGAGAGGAAGAGTCTCCAGAGCTCTAGTACATTTAATTAACCTCAACTTCCTCTACTTCCCCTTTCAGTGCTGATCTACCATCACTTCAGCTGTACCCTCTGACCTGCACATCTCTTCCCAGCTGTCTTATCATCACACAAGCCTGGTAAAGCCCCAGTCCTGGATCAATCCAATTGCCTATTCTCTCCTTGTCTACTGGAGAAGGAAATGGCAAGCCACTCCAGTGTTCTTGCCTGGAGAATCTCAGGGACAGGAGCCTGGTGCCGTCTATGGGGTGGCACCGAGTCGGACACGACTGACACGACAGCAGCAGCAGCAGCAGCTCCTTGTCTACACCTGGGTATCTGGATGCCGGTAAACTACAAAACCTTAATTTGTGCCACTCTAGTTTCATGATCATCAGTCTCAACAGCGGCCTCAAGGCTAAGTTGATTACTTCCATGTCCCTAGTCTGTTTCCTCTCATTCTCCCCCATAAGTATTTCACATTCCTACTCTCCCTCAACCTCTTGCCTTGCTACACTTCTCTCATTCTCAAGAGATGACTCTGCTTTCTCTTCTGTGAGAACAGAAACCAATGCAGGGAGTCTGGGTTCAATCCTTGGTTGGGGAACTAGATCCCACATGCTGCTATTCAGAGTCTTGCCACAACTAAAGATCCCACAGCCGCAATGAAGATCGAAGATCCCAGATCTAGCATGCCACAACTATTTAGAGCAGCCAAATAAATATCAATGAACAAATATTTTTAAAAAGTTGAATTTGATCTGTATCCTTTAAAATTGTCAATGCTTCTAATTAATGTGTTCAATCTTTCTTCCGGGTTCCTAAACCTACAAAACTCCATTATAATAATTCTTTTCTTTGTCTACTAATGCTATAATCTGTACCATTTTCTTGCTTCTCTGCTTGTCTGGTTAGTTTTGATCGGATGCCAGACATTATTCAGTTTACCTTGTTGGATGCTCTCTATTTTTGGTTTTCTACCTAAATATTCCTGAGCTTTGTTCAGTTTCAGGCCTTACTTTTTTCTGTGTTAGGTAGAATGAAAGCAGCTTTAACCTGGGCCTATTTGCTCCACTACTGAGGCAAAATTCTTTTGAGTACTCTAACTGATGCTTTGTGAATTATGAGGTCTTCTATGCTGTACAAAAAAAAAAAAACAAAAAAACTACTAGTCATCTCAGGCTGCCATCACAAAATACCACCAATTGGGTGGCTTAAAAAACAGAAATTTATTTTTCCACAGTTCTGGAGGTGGAAAATCCACAGCCAAGCTTCCAGCAGGGTCAGTTGTTGCTAGGCGTTTTCCTCCTGGCTTGTGGACAGTGGCCTACTTGCCGTGTCCTCACGCGGTGCAGAGCGAGCTCCGGCGTCTCTTCCTGCTCTTACAAGGGTCCCAGCTCTATCAGATCAGGGGTGCAACCGTATGACCTCATTTTAACCTTTACTTCTCCCTTCAAGACTCAGTCTCCAATACATGTGCACGGAGGCTCACGCTTCAACATACAAATTGTGGGAGAATACAACTCGATCCACCGCAGGAACATTCTCCCATGCTTACGTGAGCTCTGAGGATTGTTCCCTTTAACCTCTTAGGGCAGTTCTTTCCCTCATCTGGGGTCGTTTCCTCACACCTTAAAACTGATCAAAACTCAAACGAAGATTCTCTGCACTTTCCGGAAGCGTCTCTCTGTGCTTCTCTCTGCTTTCCTGCCCTGTCTGTTGTGAACCCTAGCTCTCTTCTCCCCACACTCTCCACTCTATTCTCTCAACTTGGGGAGACCACGGAGCTCTGCCGGAGTCGTCCTCCCTGCAGCAGAGCTAGAAACTCTCTCAGGATGGGAGCTGGGCTGATTGTAAGGTTCTACTCATCTCTCAAAGATCCCCTCTTCTTTGTTGCCTCAAGTCCAATGTGGTGAAAACCCATACATTTTGCTCAGTTATTTTACTTGTTTCTGGAGGGAAGATAAATCCTGAGCCTTTCCTCCATTTTGTCCAGAAGAGGGAGTCTGTACCAGATACTTTTGTTTCTGTGTCTCTGCTAGCTTCCCCACAACCTGGAATATTCTTCTTTAACCGAAACCACTAATTACCCTCAGACTTCCACTTAGATGTCATTCTGTCTAGAAAATCCTTCCCAAACACTTTCGGTCCAGGGCTCCTCCCACATACTCTCCTCCTGCCTGACACCTACCCTATGCCATACTGAGTTACTGTTTCAATTGTCCGCATATCCCTACGGAGATGTAGGAGCTGGAGTTGTACGTTGTGCGCTTCTGTAGTCCCAACACCTCGCAGAGCACTCAGAACAAAGCAGGTGCTCCATCAATACATGCAAATAAATAAACAAGTGAGACAAGCTTAAAGTACACAGACAGCAGATATGGTCAGATTCCTTTTCATTGCTGAGTTTTGTCCTGTATCATCCATTTCCTTAAAGATTATAAACTACTAGCTTATAATTACATATCACCTATAACTATGAAATGGTTTAACCTTTATTGCTGAAACAATCTATATTTTAATATGTAAACCAACAATGACCGGGGTTGGATAGTATTTTTCTCCTGCATGGTAGATGTGCTCCATACGTCAGGCATGTGCTCACTATGCCTTGAAAGAAACTATCTAAGGGCCTACTTTGAAAATTTCAGAGATGGAAATTCTTCTTTAAAAATTTTTTAAAAATGTATTTGTCTGTGCCAGGTCTTAGCTGCAGCATGTGGGATCTAGTTCCCTGACCGGGGATCCAACCTGGGTCCCCTGAATTGAGAGACTGGAGTCTAACCACTGGACCACCAGGGAAGTCCTCAGAGCTGGAAATTCTTTTAATATATGCTTATTACCACCCAATTTAACCTTAATATGGTTAGCAGAACTAGAAGAACCCTGTATAAACACTCTTTGAAGAACAAATTTAAACTGTAACCTATTCACATCTTTCCAGAATCAAATGTTTCCTCATCTGAAATTAGCAAAAGATAGTATTTAATATTATATCCTTGAGTTTTATTTCTTGTCCATGACTTGGGAGGGCACCTTTGAGAGCACTGATTGAATATGGAAAAAAAAAAAAATTAAGGATAACAAAACAGACGAAGCACTGAAATGTCAGCTCCCAAGATGGAAACTTGGTATTTGAAAACGACTGTGTTCCGTTACTTGTGGCCTAGCTGCCTCTACTCCCAGAGCCTCACTTCACCTCTCTGGTCCCAGGGGCCTACAAAAAGAAGCTTAGTGACTCTGGGACATTCTTGACTGTATCTTTTATGGAGACATCAATGAGAATTTTCTAGCTGTTGTCTTTAATCTCTAAGTCCTGATTCTTCCTCGACCCCATAGGTTGTAGCCCACCAGGCTCCTCTGTCCATGGGATTTCCCAGGCAAGGATACTAGAGTGGGTTGCCATTTCCTGCTCCAAAGGACAGTCCCAAACCAGGGATCTAACCCGTGTCTCCTGCACTGGCAGGTGGATTCTTTACCACCGAGCCACGTCTTCCCTGTGGCAAAGAATCCGCCTGCCAATGCAGGATCTGCAGGAGATGTGACTTTGATCCCTGGGCTGGAAAGATCCCCTGGAGTAGGAAATGGCAACCCACTCCAGTATTCTTGCCTGAAAAATCCAAAGGACAGAGGAGCCTGGTGGGCTACAGTCCATGGCTCACAAAAGAGGCAGACAGAACCAAACAACTACACAACAAACAAAAAAAACAAGAATATATTTTGACAGTTACTCCACATATATTTTATGACAATGAATTTTATACCTTTCATGGAGGCAAATTCAGGAAGGTACCTCCATGAAATGTCCAAGTTGCATAAAAGAAAGTTTTCAACACAGAGAATTAACTTAGAAGATAATAAAAACTAAGACTCATCAGTCAAATCTAATCAGGGTATTGCAGGGATCCTGAAAATGAGGCAGTCAGGCAACAAAGCTCCAACATCTTGCCCATGAGAGAATTCCAGAAGGTTTGCACTTACACTGCATGGGTTGCTGGCCGTCTGAGCCGGGCTGTAGAAGGACCCCCACTGGGTGGCTCGTCTCTCTTCCCGGGAAGGGGTGCTGTTCACGGGCAGGCCGGCTGGGACCCCAGGGCCTGCAGCTGCAGCATTGGGGGGCTGGCTGCTGGGGGCCACCAGGGCAAAAGCATCGTCCAGGAGGGAGTGCATGGTCTGGCGCGCCTCCTCGATGGACGGCTGGGGCGGGATGTACTGGGAGGCCGGGAAGGGCAGGCCTGGGTACCTCCCCAGCTCAGCCGACGACGGTGTGGGCACGTCAGCCGGGAGGTCGGGATCAGACTACAGCGGAGGAAACAGCAAAGTGGAGAATCATATCACTCAGCTGTAAAAGGAAGGAAACTGGGTCATTTGTAGAGATGTGGGCGGGCCTGGAGTCTGTCATACAGAGGGAAGTAAGTCAAAAAGAGAAAAATAAATATTGTGTACCAATGCATATAAATGAAATCCAGAAAACGGTACAGATGAACCCATTTGCAGGGCAGGGATAAAGAACAGACATGTGGACATACAGGGGAGGGAAGGTGGGATGAACTGAGAGCGCGCTACACACCCCCGTGTGTGACACAGACAGCAGTGGGAAGCTGCTGTAGAGCACAGGGAGCTCAGCCTGGTGCTCTGCGATGGGTGGGAGAAAGACCCACGAGGGAGGGGATATCCGCATACATATCGCTGATTCACTTGACTGAACAGTGGAGACGAACCCAACATTGTAAAGCTATTATATTTTTTTAAAAAAAAAGAGTCAGACACAAGGTTCTGTGGAGAACAAAATTCTAGGACCAAGACAGAATTTTTAACCATTTTCACTGCCATTGAGGAATGGGTTTACCATTACATTTTCAAATCACAGCCGAGGAATGTGTGTTACCTTTCATCAGGGCAAAATCAGAAAAAAAGTAAAATTATTCAACAACCATTTGTCAAGCAAAACTCAATCAACGCCCTGAAAGGTATCTCAGTACCTGGAAGTTCATATTTTTCCTGAGAGCCCCTAACAACCAAAAATGATGTATCAGAGTTTACATACAAAAATACCTAGTTGAAATTTCATAGATACAGAAACCGCCCCCCCACTAAACCAGTCTATTGACTATTAATAACAGAACAGCCCTGTACAACCCAAAAGAATTCAAAGTCACCACCATATTACAACTATGTGTGTATAATCCATTTTAATACTTATTGCAACAACTCTTTATAAACAGTAAATAGTATCAATTATTTGTTCAGAAGCTACTTTCTTAAAATGGAGGTGTCCCTGGATAACATGAGCCAACAAGAAAAGTTTAACTTCTATACCCTGCTGTCTCAGAGGCAGGGACATAAGTAACAATTAAAATTTTTTAATTACAATTACTTCAACTGACACACTGAGAAGAGAAGAGGTTCTATTCAGTGGGCTGGTGACCCCATGTCCTCAAAGAAAAAGTTGTTGTTCAGTTGCTCATTTGTGTCCAACTCTTTGCAGCCCCATGGACTGCAGCATGCTGGGCTTTCTTGTCCTTCACTATCTCATGGAACTTGCTCAAAATCATGCCCGCTGTGTCAGTGATGCCATCCAACCATCTCACCCTCTGCCTTCTACTCCTGTCTTCAATCTTTCCCAGGATCAGGGTCTTTTCCAGGGAGTCAGCTCTTCACATCATGTGGCCAAATTATTGGAGCTTCAGCTTCAGCATCAGTCCTTCCAATTAATATTCCTTAGGATTTTTCAATCCTTTAGGATTAACTGGTTAGATCTCCTTGCAGTTCAAAGAGTCTTCTCCAGTGCCACAATTCGAAAGTATTGATTCTTCAGTACTCAGCCTTCTTTATGGTCCAACTCTCACATCCATATATGACTACTTGAAAAAAGATAGCTTTGATTATATGCACCTTTGTCAGCAAAGTGACATCTCTGCTTTTTAATACTCTATCTACGTTTGTCAAAGCTTTTCTTCCAAGGAGCAAGTGTCTTTTAATTTCATGGCTGTAGTCATAGTCCACAGTACTTTTGGAGTCCAAGAAAATAAATTCTGCTTCTGTTACCACTTTTTGGGTAGGTACCTTTTCCTGGAATGCTCTGCTTACCCTACAGGTCCACAATTTTAAGCTTCGCTGGTTGGATCATCCCACAGGCCAAAGGAAGGCATTGCCATATTTGTTTGGATCAGTGAATCTCTTACAAAGAAAATCTCTATTCCAGAGTCACATCCTTACTTTTAGTCAACTGTCTGAAACACTTCCCAATGACTATGGTCTGTCCACCGAGGATCAGTTATCATTCACGCCAGCATCAAACACTTAAAGAGCAGCAGCTGTGTAATTCCAGAGAGAAAAACAGAATACAAACTGGCAAACCCACCAACAGTTCACAAACGTATTTTGCTTGGCCCACGCAGTATTTAAAAAATAGTCAATATTTTAAAAATCTGAAAATTTCCTACGAAAACTCAGATTTCTGGATTATCTTGGCAGACTTGGAAGCTGTGGCAACACTGGGTCCTCATCCTCCACAGAAACAAGTGCTGTTGGGCAGAGACTGCTCCTGAAATGGGCCAGTGCTCTGTCCTCCACAACAGTGAGTGGGTGGTCTCACTCCCAGGTACAATACACACTGGGTCTCGAAAGACTGCTTCTCCAAAATTACAATATTCTAGCAAAGTTCCACTAAGTGACTTCATCACTGAGGAAGGATTTGGGGCTCCAAAGATCTCCAGCTTATGACATGACATTGCAAAGACTCTGTGTTCCTCTCCTTACAAGGTACAAAAACGGTCCACACGCACGCCTTCTCCTGCTTTTGGTTTACTTGAGGAGCAGATCAGGAAGAATGTGGTGAGTAGAGGGCCACCCACCTAACATCCCATGGTGAAAAAGCAAAGTGTATCTGTAGAAACGTCCTACTGGTAATTAAGAGGGTCTCTCTGAAACCGGAAGCGATGTTCCTGGTGATGGTTTTCAAAAACTGTACTGCAAGGAAGTGAGCACTGTGGCCACAGCGCAGATTGAGATTCAAATGGGGAACAAACCCTGTATGCATTTGAGGAGAGCCCCCAAAAGCTACACCCACTGCCAATCTCAGCATCAGTGGGTGTACCGTTAAAGAAGGTTTAACTTCTATAGCAAGAGAGACGTGTTGCAAAGGTGTGAAGTGAGGTTCCCTTAGAGTCTCACTGGTCCCACGAAACCTGCCATGAAGGCAAAGAGCCACAGAGCTCTGACGTGAGAGCTTCCTGCTCTCTGGTCTTCCTGCTGCCCCCACCCCCCAAATTCACAGACTAGACTCTCAGCAACCTGCAGGCCAAGAGGAGGTTTTATTCATTTTCCTGTGTCCCAACATCCAGCACAGTGTTTCACATGTAGATGGAACTTAACAGATCGTACTATGATCAACAGAAGTTGAGATCTACCTAGGATACCAGGAGTTGGAATGTGAATTCCATTCTCTTGAATCCAAGTTTGATGACTTTGACATTCAGTTTGTCTCCCTGGCACAAATACATGTTCACCTATCACTCCCCAGAAATATATGAGAACTTTTTTACCTTTAGTTAAAAAAAAAAAAAAGGTATGTTATTTTTATGATGTATTCTGGAGCCTCCCTGCAATCCTTCATATTATAAGAGAGTGATCAGGCACTATGGTTGGTGCAGAACAATCTCGGTTCATGCTTGTCATCCTAGGATAATTAATACCATCTACTGTCACCCTCACAAGGGTGTGGCTTAGAAAATAAATTATATTGGGGTTGACAAACTTCCATAAAGGGCCAGAGAGTGAATATTCTAGGCTTTGTGAGCCATATAACTACTCAACTCTGCCCCCTTAGCAAAAGCAGTCATAGATAACACAAAAATGATGGGTGTGGCTATGTTCCAACAAAACTTTCTTTACAAAAGCCAGCAGTAGGCTGGATTTGGCCTAAAGGTCATAGTCTGCTGACTCCTGATTTATAATGGTAACCCTAGTGACGAGAAACCCAGGAATATTTCTTTTAATTCAGGAGAAGAAAGCTCTCAAGAAGATATTTTGAGGGGAAAGCACAAAATTCAAGACAGTTTGAAAGCATGTATGTGTAGTATAACCTTCAAGATGAAATACTACCTATAAAAAGGTGAGTGCTCAAAAAGGCATTATCTTTGAAAGTATACATTTCATCAGATTCAGAGACTTAGAAAACAAATTTATGGTTTTATCAAAGGAGAAAGGTAGGCTGGGGGAGGGATAAATCAGGAGGTTGGGATTAACATACACACACTACTATATATAAAATGGGCTTCCCAGGTGACTCAGTGTAGAATCACCTGCCAATGCAGGAGACATAAGAGATAGGGTCTGAACTCTCGGTATGGAAAATTCCATACAGTAGGAATTGGCAACCCACTCCAGTACTCTTGCCTGGAAAATTCTGTGGTCAGAGGAGCCTGGTGGGCTATAGTACATGGGGTCTCAAAGAGTCAGATGCAACTGAGCACACACACAAATGAATTACATAATTAACAAGTACAGGTAACTCTACTCAGTGTTCCCTAACAATCTGTATTGGAAAAGAATCTGAAAAAGAAAAGATATGTATAACTGAATCACTTTACTATACACCTGAAACACAACACTGTAAGTCAACTATGTGTGTGTGCTCAGCTTTGTCCCACTCTGTTATGATCCCATGGTCTGTAGCCGTCCAAGCTCCTCTGTCCATGGGATTCTCCAGGCAGGAATACTAGAGTGGGTAACCATTTCCTTCTACAGGGAATCTTCCTGACCCAGGGATTGAATCTGCATTTCCTACACTGGCAGGCGGATTCTTTACCACTGCACCACCTGGGAAGCCCAAAATCAACTATAAAATAAAAATAAATATTTTTATTTTATAAAATAAAAAAGAAAGTATACATTTCAGAATTTTTAAGGAGAGACAGTAAAAAGTCCATCTAAGGAAGAATGTCTTCTTAGGGTACCTCTGTAAATTGGAGCTACTTGGGATGAAGCAGCTGACTGAGGTGGTACTCACCAGGGAAGAGCTTCTTCCCTCCAGCTGAGGGAGGAAACTCTGCACTTTCTGCGAAGAAAAAAAGCCAAGAGAAGAAGAATGGTCTGGGCCACCATGAAAGAAGCCTGATTTAGGATCATTAAGAGAGGAAGGGGAGGACAGGTTCAGTTCAGTTCAGTTGCTCAGTCGTGTCTGACTCTTTGTGATCCCATGGACCACAGCACACCAGGCCTCCCCGTCCATCGCCAACTCCCGGAGTCTACTCAAACTCATGTCCACTGAGTCGGTAATACCATCCAACCATCTCATCCTCTGTCATCCCCTTCTCCTCCTGCCTTCAATCTTTCCCAGCATCAGGGTCTTTTCAAATGAGTCAGTTCTTCACATCAGGTGGCCAAGGTACTGGAGTTTCAGCTTCAGCATCAGTCCTCCCAGTGAACACTCAGGACTGATTTCTTTTAGGATGGACTGGTTGGATCTCCTTGCAGTCCAAGGGACTCTCAAGAGTCTTCTCCAACACCACAGTTCAAAAGCATCAATTCTTTGGCATTCAGTTTTCTTTATACTCCAACTCTCACATCCATACATGACTACTGGAAAAACCATAGCTTTGACTAGATGGACTTTTGTTGGCAAAGTAATGTCTCTGCTTTTTAATAAGCTGTCTAGGTTGGTTATAACTTTTCTTCCAAATTTCATGGCTGCAGTCACCATCTGCAGTGATCTTGGAGCCCCAAAGAATAAAGTCTGTCACTGTTTCCCCATCTATTTGCCATGAAGTGATGGGACCAGATGCCGTGATCTTAGTTTTCTGAATGCTGAGCTTTAAACCAACTTTTTCATTCTCCTTTCACTTTCATCAAGAAGCTCTTTAATTCTTCTTCGCTTTCTGCCATAAGAGTGGTATCATCTGCATATCTGAGGTTATTGATATTTCTCCTGGAAAACTAATCTATTCTTTAGTTTCACACAACACAGTCTCTGAGATCCCAGATTAGACGAAAACAAAAGCTCCAAGGGACCATCCTAGGGAGCCAAGGATACATCCCTCCTGGGATCAAGCCAGACATCTGTCCGAAAACACAGCGGCGGCTCAAGAGCGCCATCTACTGTGAGAACTGCCAATGCTGGATCCCCCACTGGAGAAATTCATGCAAAGCCTTCAGAAAGGACTCATTCACTCATCCTGCTGAGGAGCAAAGGAGCCTAATTTGCAGACCTTTCAGCCCTCAGGAATCACATAAAGCCTCACAAGCCGATTAGGAAGGGACAGTCAGACTTAAGACACCAGAATCACAATAAGCTTCCAAGGAAAAGCCTGGGGAAAGAAGCCTGGGATCATCTCTCAGACGATCATGATGCAACTATATTTAGTCCCAGTGTCAGTATGGCATTTGGCACATATGTGTAATTATTTTTAGTGTCTCTCAGTGCTAGATATTTGTATAATTTGAGGGATAAAATATAAAATTCAAATAAATCACTGGTTATATAAGCTCTCTCTGAAGTGATCATGTACATCACAAACTTTCTCCAAGGGTGTGTTTTTGCTCATTTCTTTAACAAAGATAGCTCTGTCAGGGCTGCACCCTGGCACAGGGTCACAGATATCCACTGTGTGTCCTGTGCTGCCGGACACAGTGGATAAAAACGGATTAACAAGAAGATACCTGGGTATCTGGGGCTCCTCTCCCTCTTGGGGTGTTTTTATATCTGTATTTCTCACAGTCCCCTGGGGAGGCTAGCCCTTTCCTCCCTTCTTAGAGGGATCTGTATGTGTCTTAATGTTGTCATCATCTGCTTTAATACTTCAAGCAATTCTGTGTCCTTTCCCTTCCAAAAAAATTAAGTCCCTATTTCTTAATTTCCATTAAGCTCTTTCTTCCACTAAACCTAGAGATACATTTACACACACACACACACACACACACACACACACACACATTGTTGTTTAGTCACTCAGTCGTGTCCAACTTGTTTACGACCCCATGGATTGCAATTTTCCAGCAGGAATACCAGAGTGGGTTGCCACTTCCTTTCTCCAGGGTATCTTCCCAGTCTAGGGATTGAACCTGCATCTCCTGCACCACATCCACCACTACAGGTAGATTCTTTACAGCTGAGCCACTGGGGAGGCCATACACACATATGACACACACAAACACATAGAGGGAACATCTTGGCACTCCAAGAGCAGAAGGGGCACAAAACCCTAAATATCCCTCCTACCAGCAAGAAATCCAAACAGTTGCCTCAACTAGGGGAAGGAAAAAAAAAAACAACTTTCTGGACATTTCTGTTTTCCAGTGAATCCCCAAAAGTGCCCATTCCGAAGCCCAAGAGGACAGGGCTTGCACATAGGAAAGACAAACACTGAGCATGTTTCCAGAGGGCGCCCCCCGGTCTCCAGGACTCAAGTTTCCCCACAAACGAGCGGCCCATCCCCACCCCCACCCACAGGCACCCCACAACCCAGCTGGCCCTGGAGCATCGACAGCACACAGCATGGCCGCAGCTGGCACCGCTCACCCATCCCCCGAGGGCCACAGACACAGGGCTCAGCGTCACGCACCGGGCAACCAACATAGGCGGAGTTGTGGACGCCAGGTGGCCTTTTGTAAGTGCCATCGCTGTCCGTGGTGATGAGCCTGTCCTTCTCAGCATCTCCAGGGCAGCCGTTGACCTGGTGTTTCCGGCGCGGCTTAGGGGAGCGTTTTATCCTGGAGCTGCCAGGGGAAAAAGACATTATCTTCATAGGAAATAACTTTCCTGCCCCGGCTCACGAACTAAAGGCTAAGGATTTTCTGAGTACCTAGGACATGCAGGCCACTGTATGAGACACCCCACAGGATATACGCAGCATGTGAGACACAGTCTCTGCTCTAAGAAAGACACAGTCCACCTGAGCAGACGATGCTCAACACACAGAACACAGAAAAACATCATCACTGGGGACCTGACCTAGGTCTTGAAGAGGGAGGAGGAGCTTTGGATACGTCCAATTTATCCAACAAAAATAATAAGGAGGGAGTGTGAGGTAAAGCTGGGATCTTGCCCAGGGCCAGAAACGGGAAGGTAGATGAATGTCTGGAGGGCAACGAGGCTATCGCCCTAGGCGGCAGGCCCGTCTGTGGGGAGCAGCTGGATGGAGACTGGAAGCCCCACCAGGTACAGGAGCACAGGGTCCACCCACAGGCAGCCCGAGCCAGTAGCGGGGTGAGCAGAGCAAGACACAGATGAGAGCTGACCTTACAGCAAACGCCTTTCCCTTAAGGGGCAGGGGTCTGGGAGACCAAGAGGACAAGAGGGCTGAGGGCAGCAGCGGGAAAAGAACCGAGCATCCAGCAAGCACAGGAGGTGGTGATGACACTGGGGATGACGGCAGGACGAGGACGAGGGGTAGGGGGCTCAGCGTCCGAGAAGGAAGGGGCCCCCATTTCAGAAAGCTGAATTCCAGTAGACAAGAAATCGGGGAATGGTGACTCCAGGGGTAACTGGGGTGGAAGTGGCCTTCCCCACAGGTGACCGCCAGGCGGCAGCCCCGAGTCTTCCAAAGGCGTGCCCTCGGGCAGCAGGCCCACCTCTTCCTGGGCTCGATGAACACGGAGGGCACGCTGGCTGTGGGATCCAGGATCTTGTCGATCTGCATCTGCGCCCTGCGGTACACACGGTGCCGCTCCCGCGTGTCGCCCGACGACAGCTCGTCCAGCACGGGGAACTCGTAGTGCCCGCGGCGCTTGGCGCGCAGCCGGATCTTGTTGCGATGGTGCTCGATCTCAGACTTGTGCCGCAGCGCCGTCTGGATCTGGGGAGCGAGACGGGCCGGCGGTTTGCACGGTTGCAGGGACCCGCGCACAAAGTAGTTTGGAAGCTTCCTGCGTCTCTCCCCCGACACATACAGCTGTCCTAGGCTCCCAAGAGGCACCAAAGGGGTGACGGGGCAGACACACCCACACCGGGCGCGGAGAGCCTGCCACCGACCCCGAGCTTCGTGCCCGCCCTCCACGTGGTGCGCGTGAGCGGAGAAGCCTTGGTACTGGCACCCAAACAGGGCATGCGTGCGTGTACGCTCAGTCATATCTGACCCTTTGCAACCCCGTGGACTGCAGCTCGCCAGGCTCCTCTGTCCATGGGATTGTTTTCAGGCAAGAATACCGGAGTGGGTTGCTATTTCTTCCCCCAGGGGCTTTTTCCAACCTGGGGATCAAACCCATGTCTCTTGCATCTCCTGCACTGACAGGCGGATTCTGTACCACTGCCCAACCTGGGAAGGGCAAAAGTACTCAAATCCAGGAAATCGTCCAGTGGCAACTTTGAAGATGCTGAGGGGCAGTGATTCCTAGATGTAATTCTTCCTGAGAAAAGAGTAAATATTTTCCATACCCAATAGTATCATTACTTAGTAAGTTTTTAAATTAAGACAGTTCAAAGAAGATATTTGCACTATACAACAAAATAGCCATTTACCAGTGATGTTTCAGTGTTATCGAAACAAGCCCCTGACAGGAGACCCCTCTCCTCAAAGAAGAACATCAACAGGTATGGAGTCCTCCTGGCTGGAGGAGTGGGGGAGGAAGGGTAGCGGGCAGAGGGTGAGGGCCAGAAACAGGAATGCAGATGCAGGCCTAGGGGGAGGAGGCCAGGACTCCGGGAGCAGCCAGTCTCTTGGGCTGTGGTGGAGAACAGACAGGGAATGCCTGCCTTCATCAACGTACATCACCTCATTTTCTAAGCCCTTAGCCCTGCTTCAGAGAACTTAACAGTAAGTGAGATGGAGGGAGGCAGAGAGAAAAAGGGGAAATCAAGATGGGACTCCAACTGGAAAGAGACAGCAGGACGCTGTCTAAGACAGGACACGGTGCGCCACACCACAGCAGACCAGAAGCCATGTCCTCCTCGAGACTGTTTGAGAAGGAGGGTCAGCTAGATGAGAGTCTCAACAAACTCCCCAGCAGGAGAATTTAGGAGCCCCTCTAACTCTTTCAGGAACTAACTGTTCTTTAAGATACATGAGGTCTCACAGGAGGACTAAGATATGCTAGGAATCTGCGCCAGAACCTCCTACAAAGAAAACATTTCCATTGAGATGTCTGTACCAACCATACAGGTAGGTCCACCAGAACTCACATTGTGCTTGTTCTTAAGTTGGGTTTTCACTTTATGCTTCATAAATGTTTCCTATACCATATGTATCCATCAGAAACATTTTTAAAAGATAGTAAAAGAACAAAGTGAAGATGAACGCTTTCCAGTTGAGGCCACGGGCCTGGTGAGTGCATTCTCTTCTTTCTTTCGGTCACACAGAGAACCCACTCGAGAGTGCTTACTCACGGCTGATGTGAGACACCTGCAACTCCGGACTGATGGAAACAGGTCTAGGCTAGGACGGGGGTCATGTGAGGGACCCCAGGGCTCCCAAGCATTGGTGAGAAGGGACAGCACGTGCCACCTTGAACCCATGACGCACGTTCTTGTGGTCACGTCCTTGACAAGGAGCCAATGGAGCAGAGAAAGTGAAAGAACTCTTGATAAGACTTCTATAAGATAATCCACTTTAAGGATTCAGTTGTACCCATTTTACCTCACCTAGCAGAAGACACAAGAACAGCAGGTATTTCTTAGAGGCAGGAAACTGACAGCCCTGGTGCTGTCATGCGTGTAGCCCTAAACACTATTCACTGCACTCAAGATCCAGCCCAGGTCAGACTTCTCAAGTTCAGCTTAACAGTGACTTGAGCTGGCCTTCTGATTCCAAAATCTTAGAAGGAAAGCAGATCTAACTCACTCTTCCAGGAGTCACTAGAATAGGGTATTTCACCAATCATGATTTAGATCTTGGGGCCAGAGCAGCTCTATCAGAGTTCACAGGATCTACCGTGGTCCCAAGATTACTCAGCGTTCAGTGATTCACTGGGAGAACCCTCAGGACTTAGCATTCAGTCCAATTTATTATAGCAAAAGGCTACAAAGCAAAACCAGCATAGGGGAATGACACATAGGGTGAGGTCTGGAGGACCCAGGCACAAGCTTCCAGGAGTCCTTTCCCGGTAAAGTCACATGGGGTGTGAATTCCTCCAGCAATGACCTGTGACAATATACATGAAACATCTACAAGGGAAGTTTATCAGATACTCAATGCTCACAGGGTCTTTACTGGAGACTGCTCACATAGGCACCCTCTGCCTAGCATGTACCAAAATTCCAGACTCCAGGAAGAGCTGTTCAGCATAAATTATGTTTGTACAAAAATAGTTTAGGTACAGCGAGCCACTCCATTCTGAGAATGGTGGGGATCTTTCCAAAATCTTATTCCCAAACCCCAGCCACGGGCTAAGGCAGACTTTCTAAGGAAAGCTAGCCCTGGTCTTTAATCTGCACATCTCCCAATGTGCCCTCTAGTGTCCATGATCAGTATCTGACCTAAAAGTACTGAGTAGCAGATTTTAAATTAAGAATAGTTGTGAGCAGCTCATGGGACTTCCCAGATGGCGCTAGTGGTCAAGAATTCGCTTGCCAATGCAGGAGACATAAGAGACACGATCCTGGGTCAGGTAGATAGATCCCCTGGAGGAGGGCACAACGGTCCACTCCATTATTCCTGCCTGGAGAATCCCATGGACAGAGGAGCCTGGTGGGCTACAGTCCTTAGGGTCCCAAAGAACTGGACACGACTGAAGCACCTTAGCACGCACACACGTGAGCAGCTCAGATTGTTAGCAGCCTTTTGACACAACTTTCACTCACTTTTAAGCACTGACCAAATCAGAATCTAAGGATTTTGTTATTATTTTTTTTTTGAATTACTGTACTTTTTCATAAAACCAAATACCTCTTTGTTAATTTTGTTGGTTTCTGCCACACGGTCAGCCAGGATGGGGTGCGGAACCGGAGGAGCTGGGATGGGCTGCATGGCAATCAGCTGGATCTTACTGGGGACCCGGCGACTGGCCTCCGAGGAGCGGGAGATCCTGTCCACATGCTCGAAGATGGAGGCTGACGAGTGCTGCTCGTTCCCCGAGCTGGGTGCTGCCCCTGGAACCGAGGGAAGAGCAGAGTTAATAAACACCATCACCCTAAGAAAAGCAAACCGTCAACAATTATGGATTATTTCCTAAAAGACCCTTAGATGGGTCCCAGACCAAAAACACACCCACAACTCCATGGCAGAATCTTTGAGATGTCACTCTTTGAGCCTAAACTGTCTAAGTTAAATAGTGTCTCCTTCAACCTCAGTAATAATTACAGATATCTGTAGAGAAGATAAGAAAATCAATATGACACTTTGTGCCCCAGATAGTCCTGTTTGTCTAAAGGTGTTTCAAAGGCTTCAGTAAGACAGGGTAAAGGGTAAGAGGCGCCTGAGGTTGGCCGGCCAGGAGTGATTTACAGAACGTGGAGGACAACATTTATAACAGCTCTGAACATCCATGCTCATCTGGAGTGAGAGTGACATAAATTTAGTTGCCAAGGCAACTTACCATCAAAAAAACGAAAGACCAGGGGGACTGTGGACCTGCTAGCAAGTACTGGTTAATGGTGAATGCTGCTGGCTTTTCAGTTCTAATGCAGCAAAAAATGAAGTTGAAGAGTCAGGAGAAGAAAAAGCTGCTGCTGCAAAGAATTAGTTCCCTCTTTATAAAGAGATGCAGAAAATGGTTAAAAGGGTAAACTGTATGGCTATATGTATTTTACCACAATGAATTTTTTCTTAAGTAATCAGAACTGCAAAGAAGAAAGACATTTAAATGTATAGAAAAAAGAAAAACGTTACAATATTAATAGAGACTGGACCTTGGTGTAATGGGTCATTTTCTCTACTTTTTTTGTATTTTCTATAATGAGGATTTTCTCTACTCAGTATTACTTTTATAATAGAAATAATCTCAATAAACTTTTCTTTTTAAAAGGCAAAGAGAGAGGTTAAGGGCTGAATGAATGAAAAGAACTCTCCAGTTACATGCACCAAAGATCCCTGATGCCCTTCCTCTAAGCCACACTCCCCTCTGGGCTACTCCAACATTGCTCAAAAATAAATGGCCAAACACCAAGAGAGGGGCTTCCCGGGTGGCGCTGGTGGTTAAGAACCCATCTGCCAATGCAGGAGATGCAACGGACATGGGTTCCATCCCTGGGTCTGGGAGATCCCCTGGAGAAGGAAATGGCTACCCACTCCAGCATTCCTGCCTGGAAAATTCCATGGGCAGAGAAGCCTGGCGGGCTACAGTCCAAGAGGTTGCAAAAGATTCGGACATGACTGAGCGCACACACACAGGCCAAGAGAAGGAGTGAGGGCATGTAGAAACTGTTTCTAAACAAAAGCCTGAGTTTTGAAACCTCAGTCATAAGTGAAAAATATAGAGGTTTCCCTTCAGTGTAAAAAAGTGTTGAGCAAAGCAGCAAGGAGTAGTAGCTGATATTTTATATAAGGAATGCACAGCAGTGGGACAGAAATCTTTCTATTTCCTCTCAATTTGAATTACATTCACTTATGTTCAGTTATACTCAAGCCAAGTAACTAGAAATTACATATTTAACTCTGAATGAATACGTCTCTTAGCAAGGAGGCACACTTGTCTGCATTCAGGCTGTTCCTGGGCTTTCTTTCCCTGCCTGGAGGGAGCCTGACCCTTTGTATAATGCAAACACAGCCAGACAGCACCATTCACTCGGGAGCTACTCAAATTACAGGCATGAAGCCTAGTAGGAGATAATTACCTCTACCAGATAAGGCCAGCCTTGCTAACCCAAACTTTTAAACCAACGGCAAATGTCACAAAGGGTGTCCCATTAAGTCACTAATATCGAAGGCAGAGGCAGCCTCCTCCAGGATGGTAAAAAAATCAGGGTGCAAAGGTGACAGGAAGAAAGGCCCCTCCGTTCATGTCATCCGTCTGTCTGGGTCCCCGGGGCTGCAGGCCGGGACCGACTCCTGCCCCTTCCCACCCCTCAAATGGATCCTTGCTCTATAATTCACCAGCTGCAATAGGAGAGGCAGGAGATGCACAGAAAACCCTCAACTTCTAGACTGCCTGGAACTCAGCCATTCCAAAAGGCTAAAAAGTGCGATGTGTTGTCATATTCGTACATTAAATGGACACATATGTATCTCCATACCTATATATATAAACAAACTGGATTAGTATACATATATGGCACATATTTTACACATAATAATACATATTTTTATTGTTTGCTCTCCACTGCACAATTTTTTAAAAAACTCCCTGGAAAATAATGACAATGGAAAATACAAGGGCTACATAGATCAATGCTACGCGAATACTGCCTTAAGGCAAGTAAGTGTTAAAATCTTTTAAAAAATTATAAAACAAACAAAAAAAATAAGTAAGGGTAGAAATTATAGTGTAAGATGATGTCCACAGAACAGAATGACACAGGAAAGGTCAATATGAATTACTGAAATACCAAAGCAACAGAACATTTATAAAGGAATATTAATTCCATTATCAATAAGTAAGTATATCTTTAAATCAAAATAGCGGCATGTGAGCCTTCTAGGACCCACAGGAACGTCTAAGCCACTTGTCTCCTTCCACAGTCAACTCTGAGCCCCAACACTGACATGCTTACTACCTGGATTTTGAATATATGTTGAGAGTGATATTTGATTTTTGTTAGCCATGTATAATATACTGGTTCTAATACTGTTAGCAGGGATTGTTAAAGGCCTTTCCTGATGGCTCAGGAAAGAAACTGCCTGCAATGCAGGAGACATAGAAGACGATGGTTTGATCCCTGGGTTAGGAAGATCCCCTGAAGGAGGAAATCACAACCCACTCCAGTATTCTTGCCTAGAAAATCTTATGGACAGAGAAGCCTGGTGGGCTGCAGTCCAAAGGGTCACAAAGAGTTGGACACAACTGAGCAACTAAGCACAGATGGAGTTAAAAGCAGGAACTAAAGAGGAAGATTTTCTCAGACATACAATTAACAGAAATTAAGAAGCTCCAGAGCTGATATTTTTTCCCCAAATATTTCTTTCCCAGGTTAGATATTAATCCTGTCTATCTGAAACAGTACACCTGTTACCATGGTGCTAATTTTTAAGATTCTATGAAATCAGATCATTAGATCTAAAGAAAAAAATTCTTCTCTTATTCTAAGGTTTTTGTTTTGTTTTTAACACCAAAAAAGAAATAACTGAGAAAAAAACTGGAAAGCATCTCAAAAATCAGCTAGTTTAGTCCCAGAGGAGCCCCCAAAACCAAGGGACATACAAGGTCACAAGGATGACAGTGGATAAAATAGGCCCTCCAGCTTCTGTCCATAATCTATTCATTTATAGAATATGGTTCAGTCTGTACTACACTTTTATACAGAGATATTTGTAATGGAAAATGCAAGTATAAAAATTACTATTAAAAATTATATCCTGGGAATTCCCTGACAGTCCAGTGGTTAGGACTCTGCAATTTCATTATCAAGGGCTTGGGTTCCATCCCTAGGTGGGAGCTAAAATCCCAAAAGAGGCATGACACAGTCAAATAAGAAATAATTAAATGACATCTGGAGACACTTCAATTTTCTTTGCACTACTAAAACACAGTCCTGAAATTTAAATAAAGCTTCAGCAAGTACAAGAGCATGTATTTAACAGACTCTATTAAACTAACACCAAATCTACCCTGTTATCAGGCCAAAAAAGGCTCCAAGTCTAGTAAGACTGACAAGCTAAGCTCTACTGCAAGACACATGAATTTTATGACAATACTCTTTAGAGGGGGAGCGAAGTGCATTTCAAACCTCGCCTAAGAAGTGACAGCATCTGACAACACGCACAACCACCTGGCCACACTCATCCATCTGCTGGAAGACAGACCGAGGCCCGGGACCAAATATAACGCCCTTGGACCTAGAATAAATCATCAGCCTTCTGACAGTGACAACTGTGAAATGCTTAAATGGGCTCCTAAGGAGGTCACTGAATCCTGGATGCAGCTTTAGTTGGATTCTTCCTTGTCCTTTGAAGAGGAAAGTTGTTAGGACTCCAAACTAGATTCAAACATGACCAGTAACCTCAAAACACACATCAGTGAATCTCTTAACTTCTAGGCTGGCCCACCAGTTCAATGTAGACATCTATACAGTGACAATTAATAGATGGTGACAATTAATCTGAGAAATCTACTGTATGAATGATGAATATTCTAATGCACAGGGATTTTTTATGTTCTGCATTTGAAGTAGTGTAAGAGTCTAGCCTATTGGAACCTCATAATGACTTTTTTTTTTCACCACAATGCAGGGCTTGTGGGATCTTAGTTCCCTGACCAAGGATCAAACCCACACCCTCTGCAATGAAAGGCAGAGTCCAACCGCTGGACTGCCAGGGAAGTCCCTCACAATTACTACATTTAAAGCGGAAAACAAGAAGGGTCACAGACCACTCTGTGGGGCTCTGAGGGACTTGCCATCGGTCACAGCTCCTGGAGTCTTGTCCCCCGCTTCCCTCTCACTGGACTCTTCACTTACTGTGGAGTCGGCATCCGAGGGAGAAACTCTGCAGACACAAAACAAATGCAGATGTTAGGAAAAGGAAAGCAAGCAAGCAGAAAGGTCACATTCATCTGGATGTGAAAGTCAGGCTTCTGGGCAAAACTGGGAGAAGTCAAAGAGTCCCAAATCCTGTTTCAAGGCACAGTATCTTCAAGGACCACACTGACTGTGCGCTCACCTTGTGAGAACAGCGTGATATGCCTTACTAAATGGTTCAGCAGACTCATTTCAACAAATGCTGGGAAACCAAGTACTCGCTGGAAGACAGTCCCTCCCCCTGACCAGCTCCCAGGGAAAACCTGGCAATCTGGGACTGGTGTGGGTTGGATCAGGGGATCTGGGGTTCAAGTTTGGTCAGGGGTTAGCTGGGCCTGCAGAATTTCTAGGAAGCCAGAGTCATTCTGCAGTCACCCCATATAATTCCTAATCTTTGGAGGAAGCCTACACTTCTAACACAAAGGCAATGATTATTGCTGTTAATTGATTCTATATATAAAAAGCAAGTGTGTCTCAGAACCCAAGCTGCTCCAGGATCCACTGAAAAGCCTTAATCAGTTAACATCCCTTCTCTTTAAACTTTCTGAAATTCCCAGACATTCTAGTGCCCCTGAGGGATGCTAAACTATGATATTAACCGTGTAGACCACTGAGATGTTGTGACTAAGTGTCTAGGCTGAGGCTTCCAGAGGAGAAGAAAAGACTTTGTTAAATTGTACTAGCATATTCAATAATCTTTAACAATTTGATTTAATCTCACTCTGCAAAATAATTAAGCAAATGATCTCTCTCTACATTATTCATCTTATTCTGTAAAGATCATGTTCTAACACTCATTAAATTCTTAAAACAAGGCCAGAACCCCTGGGGTACGTTTTCTGATAAATCAGAAATTATAATGTCATTTTGAATGTTGGTATGATCACATACTTTTCCCCTCTCAACAGAAAACCAGAATTTGGCATTCCAAAGCTCAAAAGAAGGCTGGTAACTTGAGGCTTCAATACCAAAGCCTGTTCACGCTTTGACCTAAAGGTAAGTTAATAAAACCTGACCTTGAACGCTGTCTTCTTTAGAGAAGGGCAGCCAGTCTCACAGGGTCATAGGATCACAGTAGGAAGCCTGTTAGCAGCAGGGCCCCGCGTGCTTAATGTCGGTAAGAGGAATGGGAGTTAACTGGGAAAGGGGAGCTGGGCGGGGGAGTGGGGAGCAGGGCGATGAAGAATCCATGCACACACGCTAACAAGAGTGACAACAGAGGCAGATGGGGAAAAGCCAAGCAAGGAAAGTAGGGTGTGACGAAGGTCCCCTGCAGGCCGAGCAAGGAAGCCACAGCTCCAGCCGCTGGCTAACAGTCAAGGGCAGAGCTGATGCTGGCCAAGCGTGTATCATAAGCCATGGACTTTTCATACATTTTTGTACATTATTCCTAACATCACCTCCAGAGGGCCTAGAGTGGTCACCCCAGAATATATACCCTCGAGCTGGTCAATCCCTAATGAAGTTCCAGGGGGACCACCAAACCATATGGGTTGGTGACTCATAACCTTACCCACTTTGGGGAAAGAAAGTACACGGGCCTCCTCTGGGAGTCCATTAGAGCGGATCAAGGGCCCTTGGGTGTGCTGATTTTGGGGGCCAATCTCATCAGTGTTCCAGGCTGCAGACTCGGGCAACACTCACCATCAGCCCTTCTGCTACTGGAAACTGATAAACGGAAAACAGAACCGTGGGTCGCGATAGAGAACAATACAGAAAGCCCAGTAAGAACCTTCCTCTGTGACGGATGTTCTTGGAAGGGATCTTTGCCTTGGGGCTTGGCACATCTCCGTTCTCAGAGGGCGTGGTGTGGTCCTTCACGGGTCCCGGCAGGGGTGCTGGCTCGTGAATGATCAGTATGTCGTCCTTATTGTGCTGACCCAGATGCTGCTTAGCGAAGTCAAAGCCCTTCACACTAGGGATCTGCAACTGAAACACACACACACACACACACACAAACACACACACAAGTGAGACAGTCAAGCTGATGGTAAGTGCCGGTAGGACGATGAGTGCCAACTTCTGAAGCAAGAGTGTGCTTGCAATCTTGCCCATCAAATTCAGCATGCATCTCTAGAACGCTGACTTGTGCAAGAATTATACCTCGAGTTCGCAGAAAAGACAGATCCCTGCTACAGATTAAAATACAAAGATTAAAAAGTCAGACCACAATACAAGACATCACAAGGCAATGCCTGACCACTGTCACGGCAGTGACCCAAGCCCGGAGAGTGGCATGGGGTGAGACTCTTCTCAGAGAACGGGGACTTGTGCCAGGACTCAGAGGACAGACCAAACGTAGAAATAAAAGGAGGGGGCTACTCAGAGGATGTCCTCAATGGAGTCAGGGACCAGAGAAGACTTGAGATCTGGTAACAGATCACATTAGCTACACTAGAAGGGTCAGGATGGAGGGGAATGAGAGAAGGCCAGACTGTAACACCCAGGGGTGGGCATTAACTGTTTCCTTTACTTGGCTTGCAAAGCAGAGGAAAATAGGCCACATATGAGTGGCAGTCCCAAGGGTCGCTTTGGCAGGACTCCCCCATGCAATTCCATCAGGCTGAATTCTACACCCACAGAGAGGGCTATCAGTCACAAGACAAAGTCCAACCCATCTGAGGAGCTGTTCTAGACAATATGCTGCCTGTGGAAGTGAAAGCTTTTGCGGTATTTGCGCTAACTTCACGCAGAGGTGCGTGACAACATCACTGGCTTCTATTTGCGATCGCTAAGGTCTTTCAGCACTAAAAAGCTAGAAGGGAAGCAGTCTGCAATAACGACTTACGCCAGCAGAGGGGGGCAGAACGTGCTATAAATCATGCTTACAAAGGCGCTGCTTGGAAACAAAAGGACAAGACTGGCATGCTTATATTTTCTAAATTAATAACATCTTGTTACCAGCAGTCAATTTCACCACACACAGGCAGATTGTGCGTGGTGCACATTTCTTGGCTCAAAAATGTTGTTTCCCAAACAATGGGCCCAAACCTGCATCTCCATGACTCCCCCTACCTCCCAGCCATCTTCACTGGGGCTCCATAAATCTCTGGGACTGTACGCTTCCCAGGTGGAGCGAGTGGTAAAGAATCCTCCTACCAATGCATGAGACGCAGGAGACAGGTTCACTCCCTGGGTCAGGACGGTCCCCTGGAGGAGGAAATGGCAACCTGCTCAAATATTCTTGCCTGGAAAATTGCGTGGACAGAGGAGCCTGGCTGGCTACAGTCCATGGGGTGGCAAAGAGTCAGACACAACTGAACATACATACACACACACACACACACACACACACACACACACACACACACACACACACACACACCTTCCTGGGGGCATGTGTTTCTTTTAAAGGAATCAAACTCCAAACAGACAACCTCTGTAGATAAACTTCTGGTTCCTCCTTTCTCAAGAATCCTTCTCCTGCTCTACAGGAGAGGCACATCTCTCATCCATGGGGCTGCTTTTACCCCAGCTATACCTCATTTTAGCTCCATAAGGTTCCTCTAAATGAGAGAGTAACAGATAGCATCAATACTCCTCTAATCATAACCATCAAAATCTCCTCTTTTGAAAGTTAGATGATTTGCTTTTATCAAAATTGAAGGAGGAGCCACAGATTGCCTCCTCTAAGCAAAGGTCTCTAAAGTGAATAAGGGAAAAAATATAGACAGCATCGCCTCCTTGGTACAGTCTGTGTAGCCCAGGTCTAGGTACTAAATGCCTGCCCTGATATACTCTTAGGTTTATATAAGAAATGCACATAGGTGGGAAGCAGCTATGTAGTACAGGGAGCTCAGCTCAGTGCTCTGTGATGACCTAGAGAGGTGGGTGGGAGGCTCAAGAGGAAGGAGCTATAGTTATACTTACAGCTGATCCACATTGTTGTAAAGCAACACAACACTGTAAAGCAATTATCCTCTAATTAGGAATAAGTTTTTAGAAAACTGAAAAAAAAATTAAGATGAAAACCTTGGCAAGAAAAAAAGAAACATATATATACATCGTAGGGGAACAAAATTTGCTACCCCCAAATGTCTCTTGAGAGTCCCTTGGACAGCAAGGAGGTCCAACCAGTCCATCCTAAAGGAAATCAATCCTGAATATTCATTGGAAGGACTGAAGCTGAAGCTCCAATACTTTGGCCACCTGATGCGAAGAGCTGACTTACTGGAAAAGACCCTGATGCTAGGAAAGACTGAGAGCAGGAGGAGAAGTGAGTAATAAAGGACAAGTTGGAAGTCATCATCGACGGAAGTCATCATCGACTCAGTGGACATGAGTCTGAGCAAGCTCCAGGAGACAGTGAAGGACAGGGAAGCCTGGCGTGCTGCAGTCCATGGGGGTAGGGGGTGGGGTGTCACAAAGAGTCGGACACGACCTGGCGACTGAACAACAACAGTGTCTCTTTGGCAGGTGCATTATATCAAGATGAAAACAAGCAAGGCCCAAACGACTCAGGAAAAACTCTGATATTCCCCCCATCTAACTGCCCAAAAATTACAAAGGACCTCTTCCAGAAAGAGAGCTATCACCATTCCTCTCTGGTCCTGTCTCTGCAAGACTCAGGAAGCATTTACCAAACCTTTGCTTTTCCATCCCCCTGTGAACTGCCCTCCTCCCCTCTAAAGTCCCAGACCACTGCCTCTGACATCCTCTTTTGTCTTTAGCTGCTGGTGGCATTTAAGGTGAGCACTTTGGCCGCTGTGGTGAGTTACTCAGTTCCATTCCTGGGTCTCTCCTATGAACCCATGTTATTGAACCTTTCTGTGATTTCCTCCTGTCAATCTGTCTCAGGTCAATTTAATTTGCAGACCAGCCAGGAGACCTAGAAAATTCCTTCCTCCCCGACAATGTTGAAATGCTTCATAAATGCCAAGGCACCATACAAATGAGACTGACGGCAATAATATGGCTGTTGGTCGATGAAAGATCAAGCACTTGATATAAATAGTCAGTTGAGAGTTTGCAGAGACCAGATAAAGCTATAGATATAAATTTAGATACAAAATGCTTTAATTCAGCAGCATGACCTGTGGTAGACCCCCAATAAATATCTGATGACTGAACAAATTTTAAAAAGGTCACCCAACTTACTGGATTTTGTGGGGAACCAAGGAAAGGGTATATATCATAAATGAAATATACATCCGTTACAGCCTTGAAGTCCTGTTGGCTTTGGTTCATTCCAACTAGCATCTTTAAATACGTTCATTAGATCCCTGGCTTCTCTCAGGCTGGGTGAGTCGCCTCCTCCTATGACAATAGAAATTTGGCAACCAGTCTGTGCTTATACACAAAACAAAGGCCATCTCCACACAGAAGGAAAACATTAGAGAAAACACTGTTCCCCTCACTTATGGAACTATTAACTCCCTTTGTTTCATCCCTGTTTCCTGGAACACTTTTTCTAGTTTTTCCATGTCTTAAAAAAAAATCTATAGAGTTAAGTCTGATGTACTGTGCTTCCAGCCTTCACATGCAGAAATAAGCGTCAATCAGCATTTTATAAGAGAGTCAAGATTCATGAGTGCTTTCAATATTTCTATTAGGACCCAGTTTTTCTAAGGAAAGACAGCTCTTTTGTTCCTTCTTTAATGTATCACAGAGGGGACAACTCCACTGTCTGTGTCTCACTGGAATACATCGCTGACAAGTTGGGGTGGGCTGCTACGGCAGGTCAGCCAAGTAACAGGAGAGATGCCGGATGAATTTTAAAATGTGTGAGCCATAAATATAACACGACCCAGATGGAACAATGCAGAGTCAAGTCCCCAGGACTCGGGTTAGGAAGGAGCAGTTGAGATGACAAAGGGAACCACAGAGCCAATCCCCAAAGTGGCTGAACACAAACGCACCACCTCCAAGAGAGCGCCATTGTTTAAGTGCTTGCTTTTTGATGGATGTGGTCAGTGAAACGTCACCACAGCAGGGCCACCATGCTGTCTCCACTGAAGAGGTAAAGACAAGGCGAGCCTACTGCCACCCCAGGTCTCCACTGCAGCCCAATGCAGGTCCATGGCTCACCCCGAAGTCTAGGAGGTGGGCAAGCAGTTTTCCAAGATCCTCCTACCCCACGGCCCCGGCAAGTCCTGGTCAGCTGACCAAGGGGCACAATCCTTGCAGAGAAAGGAGGAGACAAACTGATCAAATGGAAGAAACTTCCAGCTTCACCTCAACCCGCTGATCACACTGCCCTCTTTAGGGACTGTTTCAAACATCAGTGTGTCCAGGAGATTCCCTGGTGGCCACGTGGTTAAGAATCTGTCTCCCAATGCAGGGGACGTGGGTTCGATCCCTGGTCGGGGAACTAAGATCCCCTATGCTCGGGGTGACTACTGAGCCCACGAGCTCTAGAGCCTGGGCGCCACAATAAGAGAAGCTCCCGCTGGAACTAGAGAAAGCCTGGGAGCCACAACAAGGAGCCAGTGCACACACCAAAAGGCCCAATGCAACTAAATTTGAACACAAAAACAAATCAATGTGTCCAAGCTACTCTCCCTGCTGAGAACCCCTCGGTGCTCCCCCAAGCCGACAGCATCACCTCCACCCTTTGACACGTTCCAAAAACCCCTCTGAGCCTGGCTCCTGCCTACATCTGCCACCTCGGTGTTGGCTGTGCCCTTCGTTCCATTCACCTTTGCGCCATCCTTCCTGTTGTCCACATCTGCCCTCCCCCACCACCCCACTTCCTCTGGCTTCATGTCCTCAGCCTCGGAACTTCAGCCCCTTATGTGAGCTGCCACAGAGCCTTGCCCAGACACGCTGCTGTGTGTCAGCTTTGAGCCCCTTCCTCCTTCACGAAAGCCCTCGAAGGCAGGGAACACATGTGATCTGCGCTTGTCACCCAGCCCGACCCTGCTTGGCTGAGAGCAAAGGCTCAGCATTTGGTGAATGAACATGCGGCGTCTGAGGCAGCCCCATCCGGCCGCCCACGGTGCCCGCGAGCCAGGAACCAGGTCCCAGGCCAACCATGGGGTGTGGACTGCCCCCATCAGAAGGAACAAGTTTTCACCAAGCAGGCAACATCGAAGCCAATGCTGTTCGTGTCTTTAAATAGAACCTCAACAGGGCGAGGCAGGTCCAAGCTGTAATTTTACTGGTAGCAGTAAAAAGTGATGCCTTTGGGCTTCAGATTAAAGAGAATACAGATAAAAAGAAAGACATTCGTTAGGGTTTTCGTTTTTTTTTTTAAATCATTCAAAATTTTAAAAGACTCTGCCTCAAAATAGGATAGAATGGCCTCTCTCTCTTATCATATTTCAAAACTAATCTACTCCCAGACAATAGGAAGAGGTTTCCTTCTGGTTACAAGAAGAAAGGGGTGTGGATTTGGGGTCAGCAGATTTATTGTTTCCAGATGTTCGCAACTCTGGGATTTGCTAAAAGATTTCAGAGAATAGCAGTGAAGCAGCATCAGGGGGCGGGGTGAGCAGAGCAGAGAGAGAAAGCAGCCACACAAGAAGGAAAAAGAGCCTCTGCTCTTTTGAGTCACAGGGAAGACAGCAGCTTTGCAAAGTGCCCTGAAGAATAGGCTAGAAGCCCTTTAATATTGTCAGATAATCTTAGAAGAAACACTTATGAAGCAGAGATGCTTGTTTTTGAACTAAAAGGATATTATCATGTTCTTATTAAAAAAAACATGACAAGATCCAAATGATGGGCTCTTATGCCAGCAAAACAAAGAACCTGCTATGCTCCTAACCAAGTCAAGGACACTTGTTCTCTTGGGGAATCCTTGGTACAAAAAAATCCCTTCCTGAAAAGATGCTGTAAAAGTGAATATGCCAATCCAGGCAGCACTTGCAGAAGAACGCGATTCCAAAGGTGGAAAGTTCTACTGAAAACTGTCGATTTGAGGTATAGCAGCATCAGAGGTTAGAATATTTTGGAACAGTCCGTTGTGAACTTCAGGGATGTGGTTCTCTTGATAGTTTACTGAAGTGAGAGGCAATGGATACGTTTCCACAGGAGTGCTTATGTGAGGAAGCACAACACAGTATAGACCCAACTACAGAACCATCTACACTGGCTAAATCTCTCTGTAACAGTGCTCTTTCACCAGCACCCAAAACATTTCCAAAACGATTGCTGATGTCATCACAGTGAAAGTCACAGGATGAATCACTTAGTACATCAAGGACTTTACCCCCCAGGTTTTTTCCGTGCTATTCACCAGTCTGACAACAAAACAACCTTAGCAGACTATGTCAATAATAAATGAGAAGGGGTAATAAATATAACCTTAATGTATAAACTGCTTCCAAAATGCTGGATAACCATAAGCTTGCAATTTAATCAAGAGTTTGCATTTCTTAGTTAAATCATAAGAAGAATGCTCTTCATTTACTTTTACAAGCAAAATAAATTTTAAATACTTTTTTTCATCCATCAGAAATTCCCTGGTGGTCTAGTGATTAAGACTCCACACTTTTGATGCAGGGAATGTGGGTTCGATCCCTGGTCTGGGAATTAAGATCCCATACGCTGCACAGTGTGGCCAAAGAAACAACCCCCAAAATGGCTTTAAATAGTGCTGAATTAATGTGGGCTTCCCTGGTGGCTCAGCTGGTAAAGAATCCACCTGCAATGCAGGAGACCTGGGTTCGGTCCCTGCGTTGGGACGATCCCCTGGAAAAGGGAACGACTACCCACTCCAGTATTCTGACTTAGACTGTATAGTCCATGGGGTTGCCAAGAGTTGGATGTGACTTTCACTTTCACTTTTTTCATCCATCAGTTCTAGGTTTATTATGTATAGGATATTTTTACACCCAGAAAATCAGAGTAAAAGTAGAGGTTAATAGGGTAACCCTTTATTTCTTATTCTACTGCCTCTTGCTTGCTTTTCCTCACTAAACTCTTATTAGAGTCCACTGAGTCCTCTAAACGTGTGACCCATAGTGGATACATGTTATCAGAGTTGGCAACCACCACTTCTCATGCCCTGGGTGAGGCTGACAGGTGTGCTGAGCTCAGGGTTTGCAACTAACCAGCTCTTCTCTTACTTGGCATGTTCATGCTTCACCAGAGGAGCCAGATAACGACCAAGATGCTGTGTCTTGGCTCTGAAACTTATATGTGACAGATATTGCAGACACTGTTGAAACATAAGTTGAGAAGGGAACTGCTATGATAAAAACTAAACACTGCTATTATAAATTTCCAAGGAATGCCTTGGAAAGACATGGAAAAGGAGCTGCTAATAAAGAAAGAAACTGCTGCCAAATTAGGTGTAAGTTAATTAATTCTAAAAGATTGCAGAGTAGGGTTGGGTAGGGGGGATGTAGAAAAAAATAAAAAATTTTGTACTCAGGTTGTTTTGTTCTTCTCTAAATCTATCTCTTGAAAAACCTGTATGCAGGTCAAGAAGCAACAGTTAGAACTGGATATGGAACAACTGACTGGTTCCAAATAGGAAAAGGACTATTCCTTGTCACCCTGCTTATTTAACTTACATTCATCATGAAAAACGCTGGGCTAGAAGAAGCACAAGCTGGAATCAAGATTGCCGGGAGAAATATCAATAACTTCAGACATGTAGATGACACCACCCTTATGGCAGAAAATGAAGAGGAACTAAAACGCCTCTTGATAAAAGTAAAAGAGGAGAGTGAAAAAGTTGGCTTAAAGCTCAACATTCAGAAAACTAAGATGGCATCTGGTCCCATCACTTCATGGCAAATAGATGGAGAAACAGTGGAAACAGTGTCAAACTTTATTTTTGGGGGCTCCAAAATCACTGTAGATGGTGATTACAGCCATGAAATTAAAAGACGCTTACTCCTTGGAAGGAAGGTTATGACCAATCTAGATAGCATTTTGAAAAGCAGAAACATTACTTTGCCAACAAAGGTCCATCTAGTCAAGGCTATGGTTTTTCCAGTAGTCATGTATGGATGTGAGAGTTGGATGGTGAAGAAAGCTGAGTGCCAAAGAATTGATGCTTTTGAACTGTGGTATTGGAGAAGACTCTTGAGAGTTCCTTGAACTACAAGGAGATCCAACAAGTCCATCCTAAAGGAGATCAGTCCTGGGTGTTCATTGGAAGGACTGATGTTGAAACTGAAACTCCAATAGTTTGGCCACCTCATGTGAAGAGTTGACTCATTGGAAAAGACCTTGATGCTGGGAAGGATTGGGGGCAGGAGGAGAAGGGGACGACAGAGGATGAGATGGCTGGATGGCATCACCGACTCAATGGACATGGGTTTGGGTAGACTCCAGGAATTGGTTATGGATAGGGAGGCCTGGTGTGCTGCGATTCATGGGGTCGTAAAGAGTCAGACACGACTGAGCGACTGATCTGAACTGAACTGAAAGCATCCCAATCTGGAAACTGCAGCTGATGCATTTTGTGTGTTGTTTACAAGAAATACCACACGGACTCCTTCTGGTTGACTAGTACTCTGAAATTTTTTTAAGACTGTCAAAGATTCAATATGTACATAAATACATATATACACATACATACATATATATATATATATATATATATAAAGTCAACATGAAAAAGGCACATATTACCACTTTTTAATGATTAAGTGCTTTTGATCAAGGTGGATAAGTAGGCTTGCAATAAGGTAGACAGAAAATAAAGGAGCTGCCCAGCAGGGTTGTAGATCAAAGAAAACCTTCCTTGGTTCTTGCTCTCTGAATGTGTCCAGAGTTAAAATAGATCCGAATTCATGCACAGAATGGATATAATTTTGTACCTGAATATCTCAAAAATAAAACCACAGTGCAACTCAGAGCCCGCAGCATTGCTGAGCCTTTACACAGCTTCTTTTTCTGGGCAGGTATGAAACACTACAGAAGACCTGGGTTTCAGCAAACAAACATGGAAGTAAAGGGACACCACCACTAGGGCGGGGAGATTTGCCGACCAGCTCCTCTCCCTCTCCCGCAGTACCAGGAGCCTGAACTCGCCCCATCCCGGCCACAAGACCCTCACGTGAAGGCAGGGGTGTGGGGCCGCCCCTTACCTTCTGACGCTGCTGAACGCTGGCCACGGTGTCAGGCTGAAAGTCCAGCTTGTCCGTACGGCAGAGCTTCCAGTAGAGTATGACGACAATCACCAGCACCACCAGCGCCGGCACGCCCACGCCCACGATGACCCAGAGATTACTGCTCTGGGCCTCGGGGGACGGCCTCTTCACCCTGTCCACAGCTGCACATGCGAAAGCAAGGTCTCCCAGTGAGTCCTCTGCACTCCTTTACTGGACAGTGAACGCCCCCTCCCACTCCATTTCAGCTCAAGACAACTAGGGAGAGATGACGACCCCCTGGAGACAAAAAAAACGGGATGCAGTAAACACAACCCAGGATGTTCCATCTACAACACAGCAGGGATCACAGTGACATGCATGGCACGTCTAAGGGAACATCGCTAATTCAACAGCCAAGGGGGGTTGATTCTGGGTCTCCTGGCGTCCAGTTTATTCTACCAGGTCCCTCCCTAAGTTCTTACTGCAGGAAGATTTCTAATCCTCACCAAAAATCAGAAATCCCACTAGGGGTCTGTGAGTGCTGTCTTCATTCCTCATCTGGGTCTCTCTCTAAGCCTTTGAAATAGGACTTTGCATTGAAACTGCTTCACTTAAGGTACAGTTGTCAATTTTACAATCACGGTAAAAAAATTTTTTTAAGTTTTTTTTTTTTTTCTGGATGTGGATCATCTTTAAAGTCTTTACTGAACTTGATACAATATTGCTTCTGTTTTATGTTTTGGCTTGTTGGCCATGAGGCATGTGGGATCTTAGGTCCTCAACCAGGAATAGGACTCACATTTACTGAACTGGAAAAGTAAAGTCTTAACCATTGGGCCATCAAGGAAGTCCCCTCAACTAACATTCTGAATCCTCCACCCTCTGCCCCCCTACCTCCCACCTCAGCACCCCATGACCTCAGACGATCATGCTGCCATTACTCGGTCCTCCTCAATTTCCTTCATGGGCTCCTCTCTCTAACCCAGCCTCCCAGTACTGGGCCTTCATGCCCTTCATTTAGTATTCCTCCTCTTACAATTTTCAGCTCTTCTTAAAAGCTCAAGTCTTTCCGGTCCTTTTAAAGCTCAGGTTCCAATTACCAGACTCTAGAAACCAAAACGCCCCCCCCCTCTGCCCAGCTCCCTCCTCCATTACGGTCACTTCACAACAACCTCTCCATGACAACGGTGGATTCCCCTTGTCTAAGTTCTTTTGTCCTTGGATGTCTTTGTCTTATAATCAGTACTGCGCTATTCTCTAACGATGCATGTTATTACATAAATGTATCATCTTGATATACAATACTACTTCACTCATTAATATGGTCCTGACTCCATGCCTTGTCTGTGCACACACACCTCAGCCCTCCTGAGCAGGGACTAGGTTTTATACTTTTTTCATATCCTGTAATGGTTAACACATGCTACGGGATCAGAATGTTTTCACTCAAAGATGTAACAATAAAAAAAGATGCTTAGTGCTGGTTTAAGTTTGGGTTTAGGCCTCTGAGAAAGTGACCAGGGAGGGGAGCAAGCCCTCTAAAGCATGTGCACTCTGAAAGAAGCACAAATTACAAAGCAAAGACTCTGCAGGAAATGCGGAAACTGACAGGGTGTTAACATTTTGCATTTTTTAGTTTGCCATGAATACAGTTTGTACCTGTAGTTTATTTTGCATGAAAACAACCGACAATACTGGAGTTACACAACCAAACCGAGGAACTGGGACAACTGGAGACTCTTCTCAGTTCTAACCTAGTAAAACCCTGTGGCTCATCAAAATGAGGGCCTGACACGGGGTCCACAGCTGTTTTGGGGGCTGGCTCTGGTCTTGGCTGAGGCTTCCAGTGCCAGGACTGCTACCTCTGTGGTCTTCAGCACAGAAATGAGGCAAGAAAGGTGCAAGAGCAGATGGAAGTAGCCTTGAAAAGTGCCCAGAGCCTACGGCAATGCATCTTTCCTAAAAAAGTGAGTACTCAGCTGGAGTGGGGCACCCATCCAACAGTCAGAAACACCATCTATGAAGAAATACAAGTAAGTGCTTCATTATTTTTCCTGACTGCTTTGAAACAAAACACACTAACATACAATCATCTCTCAAACACACAAACACAAACCGCCAGTGGTTAACTGCTTCAACTCTCCCATGATCACCTATAAAATGGAGCAAGTATGCCCACTGGCCCTCATCCTCCTTAGTTTCCAAGGACAGCTCTTACAAAGAACATTCCATCGTTGAGGATGATTTAAAAGCTGTCGTTTTTTAAGAACTGCCTTCATGGATGAAATTTGGGGGGAGATTTTCAACACTCTCTGATGCTGAATTCCTTCTAAACATTTAGCTATCCCTTTAACTGTTGGGAGGAAATATCTCTGGGCTCTTAGGATTGCTCCCAGGAACATAAAGGAAAAACACCCACATTAAAATAGTAGTCTGATTCAGAAAGGCATATTTAGAAAAATATACTCTTTCATGTCTCTCCTTTTCTTACTTTTAAATAACCAAAATCTGTGAGTTGCGGTGGTGCGTGGGGGGGGGGAGGCATTGAGAATAGCCATCGCAAGGGGGGGGGCAGGAGCCTAGACTCTTCCAGCAATAATAAAGAGCTATCAAAACACCCCTAAATTATGAGTGGTGTGAAGACAGGGTGGGAGAGAAGCAGGATTGAAAAGGGTAACGATCAAGGACTTCTTTGTGTTACAAGACCCAGGAGGAAGCCAACAAATTCAGAAGGTACCTTCCAGCTTCCTGTTTGACTCACTGTCCCCACCCCAACATTCAAAATGTGACATATAAGATTTTGGAATAAATACAGAGAAAACACATTATTTTACCTAGGACAAATTTTTTTTTTCTTTTAGTACAAAAAGAAGGGGAAAATATTAAATTTAACTTAAGCTACTAAAACTCACTATAACACTATGAATATAAAATGCTGGGTAAGAAAAAGAACAGTGAATGCTACAACTACATGCCACGGAAAAAAAGGTCCTGGCAAAGTAATTTTAATGATGGACCTCTTACATAAGTGGCACCTAATACTAAGGACAGAAGACACAGATCTACTATACACACATAAGAAAGCTTTAAATTTAGAGATTATCATCAGAAGATGACTGGCTTTTGATTCAGCACAGATGACCATGAGGGGCCAAGCCTCACACACTCACGTTGGGCAACAGCGCCTTGAATTCGGTAACCCAAGATGATGGCTGCTCTCTGGATGTCTATCTTGTTAATCAGATCTGAAGACTTGACTGCACTGAGTCTCTCTCCATCTTGATCCTCCACAAAGTAGATGAGCTGCACAGGATTGTCATCTCCCTCGAGCCTTGACACATTTACCACCTGAAAGATAACAGAAACCATTAGCATTTTAGAAGCTCACGTTTCCAGATGCCCTTTCTTGGGAGCACTCAACCCTGACTGTGTTACCCAGGATTTATTCCTATCCTCCTAATAAGGTTATTACACCACTCCAGATCCCAGAATCCCCAAGATGCTCTCTTGATGAGAAGAAAAACAGTTAAAATGAACGTTCCTCTCTGCAGAATAACAAGTGTGCTTTGTTTTGTTCAAAGTCTTCTTTGAGACAAAGGAGCAAGGAGAGGACATGGAATACACCAAGTCCAGTCTAGAACTGCTATCAAGCAGCCCCGACAGGTCACGGCAGAGCGCTGTTATCCCCCAACACTCCTGGTTCTCTGAAACTATTCGTGGTTCTAGCCAATCCTTTCTCAAATCTATTAGCACTTTCTCCCTGTTCTTCTAGGGCAGAGTTTCTCAACCTTGGCACTATTGCCATTTTTGATCCAGATAATTCTTTGATGTGGGACTACCCCAAGATTCATAGGCTGTTTAGCAGCGCATCTCTGCCCTCAACTCACTCAAGACTGGTAGCAACAGCCATGTCCTTCCTCACCAGCTGTGACAACCAAAAATGTTTCCAAACATTGCCAAATGTACCCTGGGGGGCAAAACCATCCCCTGTTGAGAACCACTGCTCTTGAGATAATAAATCTCATTAATTTTTTTAATATCCCACTCTTAACAAGAGATAGATCACCAAGACAGGAATTAATAAACAGCAGATTTGAACAATGCTGCAGACCAAACATACAAGGAACATTCCATCCAATGGCAACGCAATATACATTCTTCTCAAGTACACATGGAACATTTTCTAGGGCAGATCATATGTCAGGCCATAAAACAAGTCTCAAGATGGACATGAGTTTAAGCAAGCTCTGGGAGTTGGTGATGGACAGGGAAGTCTGGCATGCTGCAGTCCATGGGGTCACAAAGAGTTGGACATGACTGGGTGACTGAATTGAACTGAACTGAACCAATAAAAAGAGACAGGACTCAAAAACTATAAATGAAAGAGAAGACATTACATTAGATACCACAGAAATATAAAGGATCGAAACAGACTACTGTGAACAATTATATGCCTACAGATTTGACAACCAAGAAGAAATGGATAAATTCCTAGAAACATATAACCTACCAAGACAGGATCACAGTGAAACAGAAAATCTATTCAGACCAGTAATGAGCAAGGAAATTAAATCATTAATCACAAACTTTCCAGCCAAAAAGAAGCCCAGAACCAGATGGTTTCACTGATGAATTCTATTAAATATTTAAAGAAAAATTAATGCCAAACCTCAAAATTTTCCAAAAAATTGAAGAGAATGAAGCATTCTCAAATTGATTGTATAAAACTAACATTACCTTAAAACCAAAGCCAGGTATAGACACTACAAGAAAAGAAAACTACAGACTAATATCTCTAAGAAACACAAATGCAAAAATTTTCAACAGTCTTAGCAAACCAAATTCAACAATAAATCATACAATCATATCAACAGATGCAAAAAAAAAGCATTTGACAAAACTCAACATTCATTTATGATAAAAACTCTCAACAAATTGAGAACAGAAGAAACATATCTCTATATTAAAAAAATCATATACGACAAATCCACAACTAACACTGTACTCAATGATGAAAGGTTGAAAGCTTTTCCTTTTTTGATCAAAAATAAGATGAGATTCTCCACTCTCACTACTCCTATTTAACACAATACTAGAAATCCTAGCTGGAACAATCATGCAAGAAAAATAAATAAAAGGCGCCCAAATTGAAAAGGAAGAAGTAAAATTGTCTCTGTAGATGACATGATATTATATACAGAAAACCCTAAAGACTCTACAAAAAAAAAAAAAAAAAAAAAGAATTGAAAAGAAAAATTAAAAAAAGTTAAAAAAAAAAAAATAAAATAAAAAAAAAAAAACCTAAAAAACCTAAAAAAAAAAAAAAAAAAAAAAAACTAGTGGAATGAATAAGTAAATTCAGTAAAGTTGCAAGATATAAAATAAACATACAGAAATCAGTTGTATTTCTATATACTAATAACAAAGTGCCTGGAAAAGAAACAAATAGTACTATTCAAAATAGCATCAAAAATAATGAACTATTTAGGAATAAATTTAACCAAGGAGGTAAAGATCTGTATACTGAAATATATAAGACACTGATGAAAGAAACTGAAGAATACACAAATAAATGGAAATATATCCCATATTAATGGATCAAAAGAATATTGTTAAAATGTCCATACTATCCAAAGGTATCTATAGATTCAATGCAGTCCCTACCAAAATTCCAATGGCATTTTTACAGAAATAAAACAACAATCCTAATATTCATGTGGAACCACAAAAGACCCTGGTGACAAAAAAAGCCAAGAATACTCAGTGGGGAAAAGAACGTCTTTTCAATAAATGGTGTTGGGAAAACTGGATATTCACATCCAAAAGGATGAAACTGAACACCATCTTACAGACAAAAATTAACTCTCAATGGAAAAGCCTGAAACCATAAAACTCCTACAAGAAAACACATGACAAAAGCTCTGTCATTGGTCTTGGCAATGGTTTTTAGAGAAGTCATTCAAAGCACAAGCAACAAAGCAAAAATAAACAAATGAGACTACATGTTAACAAAAATGCCTCTATACAGCAAAAGGAACAATCAACAAAATGAAGAGGCAACCTATGAAACAGAAGAAATATTTGAAAATCATGTATTTGATAAGGGGTTAATATTCAAAATATATTAAGAAATTCATAAAACTCAGTAGCATAAAAAAAAAACCTGATTAACAAGCATCAGTTCAGTTCAGTCACTCAGCTGTGTCTGACTCTTTGCGACCCCATGGACTGCAGCACGCCAGGTTTCTCTGTCCATCACCAACTCCTGGAGCTTGCTCAAACCCATGTCCATAGGGTCAGAGATGCCATCCAACCATCTCATCCTCCATCGTCCCCTTCTCTTCCTGCCTTCAATCTTTCCTAGCATGAGGGTCTTTTCCAATGAGTCAGTTCTTCGCATCACATGGACAAAGTATCAGCTTCAGCATCAGTCCTTCCAATGAATATTCAGCACTGATTTCCTTTAGGATTGAATGGTTTGATCTCCTTGCAGACCAAGGGACTCTCAAGAGTCTTCTCCAATACCACAGTTCAAAAGCATCAATTCTTCAGCGCTCAGTTTTTTTTTTTTAAATCATAGCTTTGACTACACAGACTTTTGTCAGCAAAGTGATGTCTCTGCTTTTTAATACACTGTATAGGTTGGTCATACCTTTTCTTCCAAGAAGCAAGTGTCTTTTAATTTCATGGCTGCAGTTACCATCTGCAGTGATTTTGGAGCCCAAGAAAATAAAGTCTGTCACTGTTTCCACTGTTTCCCAATCTATTTGCCATGAAGTGATAGGACCAGATGCCATGATCTTAATTTTTTGAGTGTTGAGTTTTACACCAGCTTTTTTGACTCTCCTCTTTCACTTTCCTCATGAGGCTCTTTGGTTCCTCTTCGCTTTCTGCCATAAGGGTGGTGTCATCTGCATATCTCAGGTTATTGATGTTTCTCCTGGCAATCTTGATTCCAGCTTGTGCTTCATCCAGTCTGGCATTTTGCATGATGTACTTTGCATGTAAGTTAAATAAGCAAGGTGACAATACATACCCTTGACATATTCCTTTCCCAATTTGGAACCAGTCTGTTGTTCCATGTCTGGTTCTAACCGTTGCTTCTTGACCTGCATACAGATTTCTCAGGAGGCAGGTAAGGTGGTCTGGTACTCCCATCTCTTGAAAAATTTTCCACAACTTGCTGTGATCCACACAAAGAGTTTAGCATAATCAATGAAGCAGAAATAGATACTTTTCTGGCATTTTCTTGCTTTTTTGATGATCCAACAGATGTTGGCAATTTGATCTCTAGTTCCTCTGCCTTTTCTAAATCTAGCTTGAACATCTGGAAGTTCATGGTTCACATACTGTTGAAGTCTGGCTTGGAAAATTTTGAGCATTGCTTTGCTAGAGTGTGATTTGAGTGCAACTGTGTGGTAGTTTGAGCATTCTTTGGCAGTGCCTTTCTTTGGGATTGGAATGAAAACTGACCTTTTCTAGTCCCATGGGCACTGTGGAGTCTTCCAAATTTGCTGGCATATTGAGTGCAGCACTTTCACAGCATCATCTTTTACGATTTGAAGTATCTCAACTGGAATTTCATCACCTCCATTAGCTTTGTTGGTGGTGATGCTTCCTAAGGCCCACTTGTCTTCTCACTCCAGGATGTCTGGCTCTATGTGAGTGATCACACCATTGTGATTATCTGGGTCATTAAGATCTTTTTTGTATAGTTCTGTGTATTCTTGCCACCTCTTCTTAATATCTTCTGCTTCTGTTAGGTCCATATCATTTCTATCCTTTATTGTGCCCAACACTGCATGAAACGTTCCCTTGGTATTTCCCTTGGAAACAAATGGGCATAGGATCTGAACAGACATTTTTCTGAAGATACACAAATAGCCAAAGAGTACATGAAAAGAACTCAATATCACTAATTATCATGGAAATGCAAATCAAAATCACAGTGAGATAGCACCTCACATCTATTAGAATGACTATTATCAAAAGCATAGGAGATAAGCACTATCGAGGATGTACAGAAAGAGAACCTTTGTGCTCTGCTGGTGGGGATGTAAGTTTGTACAGCAACTATGGAAAATAGTGTGGAGGTTCCTCAAAAATTTAAAACTAGAACTAGTATATGGTCCAGGAGCTCCACTTTGGGGTACATACCCAAAGTAAATGAAATCACTGTCTTTGAAAAGATATCTGCACCCCAAGTTCAACAGGCAGGACATGGAAGTAATCTAAATGTTCATCTATGGACAAATAAAGAAAATGTGACATGATACTTACACACGTGTGTATACACACAATGGAATATTTATTATTTATCCAAAAAAGGAAGAAAATTCCATCATTTGCAACTATGTGGGATGAACCTTGAATGTATTAGGCTAAGTGAAGTAAGTCCAACAAAGACAAATACTGTATGGTCTCACGCATGTGTAGAATCTAAAAAAGTCAAACTTATGGAAAGAGTAGATTGGTGGTTACAAGGATGGAGGGGAAGAGAAATGGGGTGATGGTGGTCAAAGGGAGGACACGTCCAGTCATCAAGTTCTAGGGATCTAATGTACAGCATGGAGACTACAGTTAATAACTGCATACTCATTGCTAAGAGACTAGACCTTGAAAGTTCTCACCACACACACAAAAAGAGTAAGTATGTGAGCAATGGATGTGCTGACTAATCTTACATTAGTAATTGTTTCACAATGCATATATAAATCAATGGAGAGGGAGCCAGCAACCCACTCCAGTATTCTTGCCTGAGAAATCCCATGGATAAAGGAGCCCCCTACAGTCCACTGGGTCACAAAAGAGTTGGACATGACTTAGCAACTAAACAACATACATAAATCAAACCATCACACTGTACACTTTAAGTTTACATAATGTTATATGTCAATTACTTCACCAAGTTGGAAAAAAGTCATGAATTCATTATCTGCTGGGTCAAACAATACTTTGATTTGTTCCAAAATGTGTATCTCTCCGGTGTAAACATGAAATCCTCTGATATTAGTACTTCAGAATCTAGGACACTTGATACATCACAGTTTTGCATAAATATAGCTTTCTATTTTGTTGCTATTTCTCTTAGTAATATGCAACAACTTTATGGCCCCTTTAGACTCCAGCAAAATAGTGGACTGACATTCTGAGAGGATGATCAGTGGTAACCCCAAGCCCTCTGTTTTAGACACGTGATTTGAATGTTTGGTCTCTACATCTGCCATTGGCAAAATGTAGCCTGCTACTCTTCTAGCCACAATACAGAATTGTAATAGTGCCCTGTGCTCTGGACATGGCTGCTGGCCTCTTTCTTCACCACTGGAAACTTCTGGCGAAATTTTGGCCACTATTTCATGATTTCATTGTGCACGCCTACTTCCAGATCATGTATAAAGATCTGTAACACAGGTCCAAACTCTCATCCCTGGAGAATCTGTTCTTTGTACCGCTACATCTTAAGAACAGCTCACCTGTTCAGCCCTCCATTTGCTGTTTCTAGGCTAGTTCCTTGACCACTTCTGCTCCCTAACCACCTACTTCTTTCCCCAGAACTGTGCTGTAGTAATTGATTTTCGTTAGCCTTTAGGATGGCATACTATAAAGGGCTACTGAAACAGATTACATTCACCTGCCTGTCTACCTATGCGCCTATTTATTCCATTTTATAGTTCTGATAAGTTTTAGAAACGTTTCTTCTTGCAGAAACCATACACCTAAATATCCAGTGACATCTATCTTGATTAAAAATTCTACATGCTTCTCCAATCTGAAAGTAACAGTCCATAAAATCTAATCCCAACATCCTTTCTAGATGACTTCTCATCAGATTCCTATCTGAAATCCATAAAACCAGGCTGTGACAGTCATCAATTGGGGCAACATTTTCTATTTTATTTTTTAAAAATATTTTATGATTAAAAGCACATATTCAACTATACAAATTATACGCTCATTGAAGAAATTTTAAAGAACAAGAAAAATAAGGATAAAGAATAAAAAAAAAAATCACCTGAAACTCAAACAACCAAAGAAAATCATAGCAAATATTTTGGCATATTCCCTCCCTCCTGTCATTTTTTTCATGACATGTATATTAATATTTGGATTATATTGTATATGTTCATTTTGTAGCCTCTCTTCACTTGAGCTTTTTTCTATATTCCCTCACTAATTAAAAAAAATGATAATGGGACATTCTAACATCAAGATTTCACTACAGTTTATTTGCCCATTCTCTAACTGCTGAGCATTGAGCTTGTTTTAATACTTTCACTTTTATACATTATGGTTGTTTTTTTTTAACACTAAAAATACTTTGTATTGAGGTATAGCAGATTAACAATGTTGTGGTAATTTCAGGTGAATAGCAAAGGCACTAAATCATACATATAAAACATGTATCCATTCTCTCCCAAACTCCCCTCCCATCCAGGCTGGCTCATAACATTGAGCAGAGTTCCATGTGCTATACAATAGGTCTTTACACGTTATGGTTTTTTTTTTTCCTTTTTTAAAAACTTTATTTATTTTTAATTGAAGGATAATTGCTTTACAATATGCATTGGTTTCTGCCAAACACCAATATCAATCAGCCACAGCATTATGTTTTGATGAAGAGTCCTGGCTGTATGTAAATCCTTGCCTACGTCTCCATGTCTGGTCACTCGAAAGCAGAAGACATGTAGCGATGTTTTCCAGGCAATTCATTAGACGGCACCATTAGCCTAGGATGGCTTGGTTAACTTTCACAGATTCCATATTTCTATCTTAGAGAACTCACACAACTAATTAAGCACATCATTATGGAATTTTATGGTCCTCTACAGCTATTTTATGTGCATAAATTAACCTCCACCCAGACCTTGAGCTCTATGAAGCCAAGGCTGCAAAATAAGGCAAGACTTTTTATGTTCATTTTTATTCTTAGTATTATAGTTATTTGTTTAATATTGCTCTTTTTTTTTTTTAATTTTTCAATTTCTCCATATTCTATAGCACCTGGCAAAGTAACTAGTTTAGAAACCTAACAACCACCTTTCTGGGAGGGAAGATAAAGAGCAACATTTACAGGGGAAAACTTGGTAAAAGAGCTGAGGTATGATGGTGATGCCAGTTCTCGGCAAACTGCCCAGCTCCCCACCCAAGTGTCAGCTTCACATCTTTCTCTCTAAAGCCTCTAAACCACCAGCCTCCATGTCTCTGCACGCTGGGGTTTCACCCTGGCTTCTTGTCTCTGAAATGACACAGCTCTAAATATCCCATTTCCCTAGCTTTACAAGTCAGCATTTGGTGAAGATGAAAATCCAAAATGACATAATTGAGATGGGAATTAATTACAGCCCCAACCCCCAGCTCTGAGTATGTGCATTTTTAAATGGGTCACTTTTCGATTCAAATGAGTCTGTCATTGCAACCATTCTGCCAGTTTATGTAGTGAAGACAATTCAGGTAACAAGACAATCAGGGCTGGCGGGAGGCAGGGAAGACAGAGTGCTAGAATAGAAGACAGTACAATTTCCTCTTTCCCATCGCTCAAGGTCTCTCACAGCTGAATGATTTATCTCCACGATGCTATCAATAATGCGTACCATTCCATAAAATTGACGATATTTTTGGTAACTAAAAAAATACTCTTTGAAAAATCAGGTCATCCAGTGGCAATCCACTTATACATTCTTTTGCTGTGGTCCCCACAAGGCCATTTGCTGCACTGACCAGTTATTAAGGACTCAGGAAGTATCTGTCCAGACTCTAGTGGAACTGAAATGCTGACACATTCACTGCTGCTTAAGAGAGCAATCAGTCTATTTATCAAGATTTTTCTCCTGGTATTTTCCACTTGCATGAAAACACGGCCCATTTTTAGACGGCTCCTCTCTCCTTCCCCCCCTCCTCCTCTGGCCTTCTCCTCACCTGCACCATGCTGTTCCCAGCAGCGACGGTGGCCCTTCTCCACATCCGCCTCCTGGTGGAAACTTCGCTGAGCAGCTGGGCCAGCTTGCGCTCCATCTCGGCTTGAAACACTTCATTCTGGAGTTGCTTCTCAACAACACCCAGGAGGACTGCATTTAAGGTCAAATACACACAGGCCCCCAAACAAGTTACCAGTGGAGAGGAAAGAGTGTGTGTAAAGGAAATTAACACAGGCTTACTATAAAATGCCAATCCCTAGGAAGGCGACATTAAACGGGGAAAGAGGGAAGATGAATGGGGTGCGGGAGAGCCCCAGGGAGGGCAGGTCATGGGTCTTATCTCTAAAGTTCACAGAGACTGGTGGCCAGAAGTCCCAGGAGTTCAGCAATGCAGGAGCTTTGGAGCTAAGAGCTCCTACACAAGATCAAATGTTTTGTCTGCACTGAATTTAAATTTTCTGTAAATTGTCTGAGCTCATATTCTTGACTCAAGATTCAGACTCATTAACTGACTTGAGATAAGAAGGCCTGTCTTCAGACATCTGGATTATCTAAAGAGACAAAGGCTTCTCGGCATGGTATAGAAGAAAATAGTCTGAGTTTTTTGGCCAAAACAGGCTCAAATCCCCTTTGAGATAGGACCACATGCAAGTCACTTAACCACTAGGAAAATTAATTCGAAAATAAGGCTAATGTACCATGCAAAGAGGTGGGGCCTTTATCAGGCATCATGTTGTATGTGAGCAGTGAGAACTTGAAGGGCCCAGGAACCTGTCCATAGTGATGATCCCCACTTTGCAAGCTTCCTCCCACGACCAGTGAGGTACCAGGCTGCTCCCACACTGTCGTAGGCTGGACATCTTTTACTCTTTTGTGTCCCAAGTTAGAAAGCCTTTATCTGCAATTCCACGGCCATGAATATCTGACCTAGCCCACAAGACTTTAAAACATGCTTCTTAACTGCTCACTAAGTTACCTTATTTGTCCTTATCAAACCAGACATATGAGGCTTTTAGGGGAAAAGAACCTGCTTTGGAACCTTGTCCTGTTCTGGTCAGATTGTCAATTCCTGTTAGACTTTGCCCTGGACTTGACATGTGAATTTTAAAGAAAGCCAATCCTTTCTGTGCCATAACTCAGTAGGACATATTCTTGTGGTTGAATCTGAATCCCTTTTCTCATTCATTCTTTGCCAAGAATCTAAGGTACATGTTGCCCTGAATTTAGGACTGAGAAACAGGAAAGGCGGTGTCCCTCTCAATATCCCAGCACAGACTTCTTCCTCTTACAGTTTCCCAAAACATTATGTAAGTTAAACATACCTGTTCTTACCCATGAGGACTTCAACAGCTGAGATAAGTTGAGCTGTGGATACTGGAAGGCTGTAAGAAGGAAAGGGTTAGAAAAGGAGAAAGATCTGTTAAAAAAAAAAACAAACAAAAAAACATGTTTGCAACAGTCAGAACGCTGAGTGTTCTAGGGAGCGAGGGATAAAGTCACGATATGCCATCTCTCCTTCACTAATCAGCTCTGCCTGTGGGCGCCAGGCTAGGGTGCCAGACTGGGGTGAAGGCAGAGATAGTGGCAGGGTGCTGAGCACGTCAGCCTCCAGGAGAAAGAGGGAGAAAAGGAAGAAAGGGCGACATCATGGGACACTGTTTCACAGAGCCCACCCATAAGTTCCCCTTGAAATGTCACAGTTTCAGAGCAACCAGCTTTCACTCCATGTTCCTCAGAGCCCTGGAAATTTCCAGCAATGACTCAGGCAGGGTAAAGTGACCCAGTATCAGGCATACTTATTATTTCACCCATACCTACACAATGTATCACTGAAAGCTGCTATTCATAAATAACAATTTCATCCCTACTTCTGCATTTTATAAGTTATTCTTTTTCATTTAATTAATACTCCACTAGAATACAATAAGGGCTTCTCAGGTGATTCCCAGGTAGCTCAAATGGTAAGGAATCTGCCTGCAATGAGGCAGACCTGGGTTTGATCCCTGGTTCGGGAAATCTCCTGGAGGAGGGCATGGCAACCCACTCCAGTATTCTGGCCTGGGGAATCCCATGAACAGAGGAGCCTTGCAGGCTACAGTCCATGGGGTTGCAAAAAGTTAGACATGACTGAGCAACTAACACACAAAACACGGTAAGAATCATTAAACCATTTGGCTGTTCCATTCTGAAAAAGAATTTGGTATCTTTTTTCCCCTTGACTTCAACTCTGGAATCTACCATTTTTTTGAAGTAAAAACGGTACTTTTTCTGTCCGACTCCACTCCCTTTGTACTGTGAACTGAACTGTTTCCACCAGGAAGGAAAGTTTTATTGGTTTTCATTTCAGTTTCTTTTTTCTTCTTAAATGTACACACAGTAAACCTTGGTCTTTTTGCTGTATATTTAGGTTGGTGCAAGTGTAATTGTGGTTTTGGACCATGATTTTTAATTCATTATAACTAGGCTCAAACACATCTTTATTAATCAAAATAGGAACCATTACAATCAACACATCTTTGCCAATGAGAAATAAGTTTGTTTATTCCTGTAGTGTGAAAATCCATGCTTCAGGATCTGAAGAACTCTTGGAAAGCATTTTCTGCATCCTGCTGATTGTGGAAGCATTTTCTTTGCAAAAAGTTGTCAAGATGCTTGAAGAAGTGGTAGTCGGTTGGTGAGAGGTCAGGTGAACATGGCAAAACTTCATAGCCCAAATCGTTCAACTTTTGAAGCACTGGTTGTGTGACATGCGGTCAGGTGGTGCTGTGGAAAAGAACTGGGCCCTTTCTGTGGACCAATGCTGGCTGCAGGTGTTGCAGTTTTCAGGGTATCTCATCAATTTGCTGAGCAGACTTCTCAGATAGAATGGCTTCATCTGGATTCAGAAAGCTGTAGTGAATCAGACCAGCAGCAGACCACCAAACAGTGACAATTACCTTTTTTGGTGCAAGTCTGGCTTTGGGAAGTACTTTGGAGCTTCTTCTTGGTCCAGCCACAGAGCTGGTCATTGCTGGTTGTATAAAATCCACTCTTCATCCCACGACACAATCTGATTGAGAAATGGTTCACTGTTGTTGTCTAGAATAAGGGGACACTTTAAAATGACAATTTTTTTTAAGTTGCAGTCAGCTCACAAGGCACCCACTTATCGAGCTTTTCCACCTTCCTAATTTGCTTCAAATACCGAATGACTGTAAAATCATCGATGTTGAGATCTCCAGCAACTTCTTGTGTAGTTGGAAAAGGATCAGATTTATTGATGGCTCTCAATTGGCCATTGTTAACTTTCAAACTACGATCCTCATCTTCAAGGCTTTCCTCTCCTTTGCAAAACTTCTTGAACCACCACTGCACTGTACATTCATTAGCAGTTTTAGGGCCAAATACTTTGATGATGTTGGGAGTTGTCTCTGCTGCTTTACGACCCATTTTGAACTCAAATAAGGAAATCACTCGAATTTGCTTTTTGTTTAACATCATTTCCATAGTCTAAAATAAATATAAAATACACAGCCAGTAACAAGTCACTAGCAAAAAAAAACATAAAGCGAGAAATGGGCATTAAAATGATGTATAACATAACCAAGTTTATTTAAGAAGGTATTCCAAAATCAAAAGGCAAAGTTCAACAATGTAAAACCGTAATTACTTTTGCACCAACCTAATAGTTTTATGGGTTTTGACAAGTGCATAAAGGTGAGTAACCACCATCATAATACACAAGGCACTCTCATCACTACCACCTCCCCCTACTCCAAACTCCTTTCCTCACATCCTTCGCCTCTGTTAACCACAGATCTGTTACTCAGCCCCTCTGGTTTCACCTTTTTCAGGACTGGTATAATCTTGGATAACGCCCTTGGTTCTCTAAAGAGAATAACAAAGCAAGCCTCGGGGGAGAGGAGGGCTCCGGAGGCCCAGCCCCGCGTGATCTGAGAAGTTCCAGTTTTATCTGATTTATATTCTGGATTTCTGCTACCTATTCTGTTTGAAGAGATCCACCAACACAAGCGCTCGCAGCCACGTTTCCCAGAAGAGCACCACTCACGTTCTGCAATCTGCAGCACCGGGTACCCCAGGTAGAAACTGAACTCCACCACGCTCAAGTTTCTGAGTAGCTCGCTCACTTCGGATCCGTTCAGAAACCCCTGCGAGCCTCTGACAGCAAAGACAATGTTCACGGGGCCCCGGCGAGGAGCCAGCCTCGAAGATCCCATAGTGATATTCAAGATCTGAAAGAAAGAAATTGGAATAAGTTTCTAAGATAAATTAAAACGTCTAGCTAAAAGCTTGACTATGATTTCTCTCTCACAATTTCCCTCACCAAATTTTATTTTTTAAAGAATATTTTTAAAGGAAGAGTAATTGGCTTCACAACCAGGTTCCCTTTTGTAGTAATTTTAAACTCTCAGTTTATTGAAAATGTTTTTTACATTAAGAAGAGAACTGAGCCCATGTATTTATAGTTTCTCCCCTTTTCATTCCCACCCAAATCCCACTGAAATAACAATAAGATGAACAATAAGTTTCTCCTGAAAGCTGGAGACAGGGTGGGAATCATGATGATACAAACCAGAATGGAGGGAACCAAGACCCCAAAACACACACATACACAGACCATAGTGGACTGAGAAGGGTCTCCTCCAGGGGCCCCAGGAGGCCTCCTCCCAGAGATCTGCAGGAACTGAGACCAGAGTGGGCTGCAGGACAGCCACTGGGGTCACTAGGTAAAGACTGGGTGCCAACAACTGATTTGGGTATCTTCCACCCCTCTCCCTTCCCACGTCACACCCAGGCCAACTCAGAAGGGCTAGCAGCCCCAGCTTCACTCCAGGAAGCTGAAGAACTGCTCCCTGAGGAAGATGAGCTCCTGGTCTGAGAGAGCCCAAGACCCACTGTGGGGCAGCCTCTAAGCAGGAAGGTGGGTGAAAATAAGCACAGTGCACACAAGAGACAAAGAAGGAAAAAGAGTGCAAGAAGGAGCAGTTCTGCCATGAAAAATACATCAACACACCCCATCCCCAGGATACAACGTCCTCATCTCATATGACGGTTGCCTGCCCCTGACCACACGCTGCCTAGTACCCAGGGCTCCAGTGAACTCTCCCATCAGGAAAGAGGGCTGACATAGACACAGACTCTACAGCTGAAGGGGAAAGATGAACAAGGTGCCAAAACTAACCACCTTCTTCCTCATTCCTCAAGACAACCACTATCGGTCAGCAGATGTTTGTAGAAAACTGACAGCATGAAAGTGAAGACCCAAGATAAACACAGAACAATGACAAAGAATGCAGAGAAAATTTAGGACACGGAAGACAACTTAATAAAAATTCTATTAACATCCTCAGAAACTTTCAAGGCAATATTGCAACATCATTCAAGACAAGCCTGCATCATTACAGGAAAGCCTACAATGAAACAAAGAGCAAATAATGATGAAAAAAAAAAGATAGCTAAAAGAAAATTCAACAGAGGAAATGAATAACGTAATGAACACAGCTGGAGACTACATCAATAATTTGGAGGACAACATTTAGAAATCTGTAAAAGTAGGGAATTTCAAAAAGAGGTAGAGGGACTTTCCTGGTGGTCCAGTGGTTAAGAATCCACCTTCCAATGCAGAGAACTTGGGTTTGATTCCTGGTTGGGGAACTAAGATCCCACAAGTCACAGGACAATGAAGTCCGTGTGCCTCAACTACTGAGCCTCCCTGTGCCACAACTAGAGAGAAGCCCTCACACGGCAATGAAGAGCCTGCACGCCACAAAAGATCTCGCATGCTGCAACTAAGACCTGACACAGCCAAAAATACATAAATAAATATTAAAAAGAGAGACAGAGAGAGATGGAAAAAGAAAGAAATATGCATGGGGAATCCAGGATCACCAAGATCTTTTTAACATGAATTCAAAAAAGAGAAAACAAAGACTATGGAGGAATAAATATCAAAGAAATGTAAAAACATCAGTTTCCGTGTAGAACAAAGCCTGCTCTTTGATTAGTTCATACAGTGATGCACTGCATTTCATGGTATTCCATGAAATGAAATTCCATACTATGAAACTCCAGTGTATTCAGGCATTCCCCTCATTTAAGTTGATACTGTTCTTTTCTAGAACATTCTTACATTTCCCACGTAGGCTCATCTCTCTTCAGCTCACCATATCTGAGCTCCCTGGTTATCGGGCCACTCTGCAATCTTTCAAATATACTTAAGCCTATTCACGCTCTGTGGACTCAATGCCATGGAAAGAGATGCTCTCTAATCCATGAGAACCGAATCTCCTCTGCCGGAGGGAATTAGTAAGAGTTCAGTGTGTCTGAAACTAAACATTAAGAAACGAGCTCCAAAGCATCTTACTCTGCACTCAAGGCTATCCTCACCTGCGCTGTGAGGTTATGCCTCCCCTGGTGGTGTTTTCTCACTTCTGAGAGAGCTATCATCAGGCCTTTCTCGATGCGCTGGGTGAAGTTGCAGAAGCCGGTGTCCACGCTCTGAGGCACAAACTGGAGTACTGAAAAGAAGGACAGCAACACAGCCCCCCAAACTAGGCATTTCTTGAGTATTTAAAATGAGGAGAGGGACCAAACAGTGTCTAAATCAATGAACTCTGACCCATAGTACATGGTTAAGTTCTATAAAATTATTATTTTACTGGAGGATAGTTGATGTACATGATTACACAAGTTTCAGGTGTACAACACACTGATTCACAATTTTTAAAGGTTATATTTCATTTATAAGTATAAAATACTAGTTATATTCCCTGTGCTATATACAATATATCCTTGTAGCTTATTTATTTTATACATAGTAGTTTGCAACCCCTTAATCTCTTACATCTATATTGTCCCCACCCTTGGGTCTCTCCACTTGTAAACACTAGTTTGTTGTCAATGAGTCTATTTCTTTTCTGTTATATTCACTAGCCTGATTTATTTTTTAGATTCTGCATAAGTGATATCTCACAATATTTGTCTTTCTCTGTCTGACTCAATTTCACTTAGCATAATACCCTCTAAGTCCATCCGTGTTCTTGCAAATGGCAAAATTTTCATTCCTTTTTATGGCTGCATAGTGTATATATATATATATATATATATATATAGGGATTCCCGGGTGGCTCAGCAGTAAAGAATCTGCCTGCCAATGCAGGAGACACAGAAGACGCAGGCTCAATCCCTGGGTCAGGAAGACCCCTTGGAAGAATAAATGGCAACCCACTCCAATATTCTTGCCGGGAAATTCACATGGACAGAGGAGCCTAGCAGGTTACAGCCCATGGAGTCGCAAAGCATCTGACATGACTGAGCATCACCACTATATATATATTACACACACACACATATCACTTCTTCATCCATTCATCTGTTGATAGGCACTTAGGTGCTTCCATGTCTTGGGTTATTGAAAATAATGCTGCTATGAACACTGAGGTGCATGTATCTTTTTGAACTAGTGTTTTCATTTTTTTGGATACACATCCAAGAGTGGAACTGCTGGGTCATATGGTAGTTCTATTTTCAGTTTTTTGAGAAACCTCCATACTGTTTTCCATAGTGGCTGCACTAATTTACATTCCCACCAACAGTGTACAGGGGTCTACGATGTATTATTTACATGTATCATATCATGGAAATGTGAAAAGCCAGCTGTACCAAAAGACTACATGCAATGTGAAGGTAACTCATAACATTTTAAAATGGAAAAATATCTAAGATAATAACTGGGGCATCAAAAGATACAACACTGAAACATTTGAAATATAAATAAATTCAATAGTGATGAATTCTTAAGTATGTATGGGTGAAATGACATGGCATCTGATGTTTAAAACACTCTAGATTCCTCAAAAAAGTCTGTGTGAGATAGAAGAAACAAAATTGGGAAAATGTTGATATTTTTTTAAGTCTGTATACACATATGTGGGCTAACTACAGTATTCTTTCTACTTCTGTATGTTTTTAGAAGTCCATAATCAAAAGTTAAATGACATTAAGGAATTACTGTTAATCTCGGGGGTGTGACAATATTGTGAACAGACGCGTGTATGTATGCATGTACATGTTTTATGTGTGTGTATATATGTTTAATAGCCTTATCTTTGAGAGGCACAGGCTGAAATATTTATGAATGAGATGACACAAGGCCATATCAAAATAACGTGAGGGGGAAGGTTTATCTGGGGACAAAGATGTAACAAAACTGGCTAGGAGTTGAAACCTGTTGTGTGTTACTCACTCAGGTGCATCCGGCTCTTTGCAATCCCATGGACTGTAGCCCTCCAGGCTCCTTTGTCCCTGGGAATTCTCCAGGCAAGAATACCGGAGTGTGTTGTCATGCCCTCCTCCAGGGGATCTGCACAACCTAGGGAGCTTCCCAACCCAGGGATCGAACCCAGGTCTCCTGCATTGCAGGAGGATTCTTTACTGTCTGAGCCACCAATTGCTGAAGCCGTACAATGAGTACCGAGGGGTTCATTATAAGTGCATATTCTGTGTACTTTAATAGAAGCTGGAAATTCTCCATCATTATAAAGTTTTTTGAAATTTTGAATAACAAATTCTGACACACTCCTCCCCAAACTATTTTAAAACATAAAAAATAAAATGAAATTCTATTTACAAATCAGAACAACTATACTTAAGTCTTCTTACCTGTTTGAACTTGGAACCTGGACTCTGGCACAAGGAAGGAGGGTTTCACGGCCAAGATTAAAGGAGTTTGGTCTCGTACAAGTTTACTATTTATAAGTACATTGATGACAGATATTGCAGTGTAAACAAAGGGACCGGATGTTACCAGAAAAGTGAAGTCAGCAAATAGTTCATAAACCTATAAAAATAAAGACAAAAGACATTAATTAGAAAATCTGAGGGTAACATAATTCAAACTAAAGGAAGTTGTATTGAGTAGAAAAATAATAAAGTTTAAAAAATAATTTTAAATGAAGGGGTATGGCTTCAGAGATCATTAAAATTTTATTTTAGTTATTACTCTCACATATCTGTCAACTTTCTCAACAAAAGCACAAAATTACAAAAGCAAGGACTATGAAAAAGCAAAATAGTCAATAATAGAAACCAAAAAAGGAATTAAGAAAAATTCAAGGTGTTTTATTGTATTTAACCCACATAAAAAGGAGCACTTACTCTATTAAGCAGAGCTATCCACAAGAAAAACATGAGCCACATTGTAATTTTTAAATTTCTAGTAGCCACATTAAAAAGTACAAACAGGTAAAATTAATTTTTAAAACATTTTACTTAAACCATGTATGAAATATCATCTCAATTGTAGGCAATGCAAAAACATGATTAATGAGATATTCTGCATTACCTTTTGCATTGGGTCTGAAATCTGGTGTGCATTTTGCACCGACAGCACATCTCACTCGGGACAAGCCCCATTTCACATGCTCACCAGCCACACGTGGCTCATGGCTCCATTCAGCATGGGCCAGCCTGGAGCGTGGCTTTGTGAGCTCAGCAGGGGACAGGAGGTACTAGCAGGCGTCCAGCATAAAGCACCTAGAAACCCACCTCACTCGAGGTGCAGAAACATACATCCACACTCACTCTAAGCTCTCATCCAAGCCCTTTCATGTAAATCAAGGGAAGCGAGATCCTAAGGTCATCACCCCAGGCTCTAGTCTTACAGCTCCTTGTTCCCACTCTGCCAGCACATCCCCTGATGGACTACACGTGGCCTCCTGTGGGGTCAGAAAGGCTTCCTTGGAGAGCTGGATGTTTGAGGGGTGATCCAAAGGAAGAGAAGGTGTCCACAAGGAGGGGGGGACGGGAGAAGAAAGCAAACGTCCTGCTCCCGCTACAACGTGCAATCCACCCAAGCTCCCCCTCCAGATTTCCACTCTATGCGGACCCACCTTGAGCTCCACCACACGGTTGAAGTGGCTCCTCAACACCTCTTTGATGGATGTGATAATATACTCCTGCACAGCTCTGCGGGCCAGCACTGTAAGGCAGGTTAGCGTCATTATGAATGTGCAGAGGACCCACGGGCTCCCTTGGTCTCAGTGTGGAGAAAAAAGACCCAGTGTTTTCTCCTCCCTCCTCCCAGTTCCACCTTCCCTGACCACTCGGCTCCCTGCCTGCTCCTCCTCTCCTGCCATCTTCTTCCTTTCTGTCCCTCATCCCCATCTCAACCAACACTCAGAACTAGGCTGCTGAACAACCTCACGTTGTACTTCAGTGCATTATGAACAGGACACTGGCTTCGTGCACAACCTGCCACTTCTCACGAGGAACAAGTAGGAAAGGCTAATGGGAGGCCACAGTCGCCAGACTTGTTCAGACATGACATCCGGGCTACTCCAGTTTTCTGCGACTAAAGTGGCCGAGCAGCTAGCTGCACGAGAAGCTGCTGCCTATCAGCCGGTAACTCAGACAGCAGGCTGGGGAGACGGTCAAGGTCTGCGTCCCAGTTCAGCAGATACTAAGTCACCCCATGTTGCTCTCCTCGGCTTCTCTGATGGTTCAGATGGTAAAGAATCTGCCTGCAATGCAGGAGACCCAGATTTGATCCCTAGCTTGGGAAGATCCCCTGGAGAAGGGAATGGCTACCCACTTTAGTATTCTCGCCTAGAGAATTCTATGGGCAGAGGAGCCTGGCGGGCTAGTCTGTGCGGCTGCAGAGAGTCAGACACCACTGAGTGACTAACACTTTCATATAGGAAGAAAGTGTCCCCTCTTTTCCAGGAAAACTGAGAACAGTAAATGAGTAAGAAATTGCAGTGGAGGGCCTTACACATTTGTCCAACTAACCGCTTGAACTAAACATGAAGGTGTTTTACTATCTGTTTTCATTGCTGCTAATCTATAATATTTTGTGGGCACTTACTATATAGGCCAGGCACTGGGTTAAGTATTTTATATGCATTAACACATTGAAATCTCTATAACAACCCAAAGAAGTAAGTGCCACCATACTCCCTGTTTAACAGTTGAGGAAACTGAGGCTTAGAGAAACTAACTGTCCAGAGAACTCACGGGAGCTGGTACAGCAGTGAGGAGTTGTCTGGATCCAGAGCTTATACTTTGCCCCAAAGCTGCACATCATGTACGTGTTTCGTATTAGCACCTTTGGAAGATCACCCCAACTGAGGGAACGGACGTGAAGCAGGGGCTTACCAGTTGTGATCAAATAGGCATCGGGAACCGTAATATCACACACGTACGGCGACTTGGTGGTGACAAGCGCTGAAGTATGAACTGATGCTTCGGGGGTGGGGGTGGTCATGGGGTGAAGGGACAGTGCGGGGAGAACCGTGCTGCCCTCGTGGGGATCCTGACTGGCAGTCCGGATGTTCAGGGTGGTGTGACCAGAATTCTCAGGGGCACCACTGGTATCAGGTGTGCTTGGTTCAGTGGAGGTGGTCCTCGGTAAATCCGCGGGTGTGAAGAGCGGCCCATGCGAACCACCCGTAGGCTCTGCAGGCAGAGGCGAGGGGGTCACATCAGGAACAGACAAGGATGCTGACGGCAGGTACCCGGCAGTGACCAGCACTGTGCTGGTAGGGGTGGCTTCCGAGAAAGAGGGTAAGACAGACGTGTGATCATTCATAGCACTGATATCACCAAAAGGTGTCGGGGATGAAAAGAGAGAAGGTTCAGTTAAAACAGGTGGAGTAGGAACAGCAGTCCAAAGTGACATGAAGTGAGAGTCGGCGGTCAAAACGGGCTCGGAGCTGGAGGGCACCGGTGTGGTGACTGTGGATTCATGGGACATGAGTGGAAACTCAACAGAGGAGGTAGTTTCAGTGAAAGCTGAGGTAAAATGAGCTTCAGCGTCTGTCAGTGACACTGCGGGCGCCTCAGAAAACTTCAGAGAATCAGAGGGGAAGCTGGAGTGTTGTGACATTTCAGAGTAACTAGGGAAAAGAGTGAACGTGCTTAAGAGAAAGTCTGAGCTTGGCCAGGGCTGAGAAAATTCCAGGTTTGTGGAACCGGGAACAGAGGGCTGCGGTGACTGAGAATTGATCGCGTCCGTCAACGTAGGTGTCTCAACCACGCTGGAAAACGCCTGAGAAACAAAGGTAGACCGATCCCTTGACCTCAGAGGCGGAGAAGTAAATACTTCTGGAGATGGAGGGACCCCGCTGCTGTATTCCAGAGGTGGAGTAGAGAAAAAGCTGGACGCAGAACCCCGAATACTTGCAGTTTCATGTTGGGAAAAACTGACAGGTTCTCGGTCCGGGAAAAGCGAAGACTCTGCCGGCGGGTCCGAACTGTAAGATGTAAAAAGATCTGCGCCGCTGACGGCAAGCGACGGTGTGTTTCTGTTTGCTGTGATGGGGAAAGAAGAGTTGAGAAGGATGCCGGGGGTGACCGAGGACGGCACGGCTGTCATGCTGGATAGCATCACCTGAGTTCCAGCGACAGAGGAGGAGTCCAGAGCAGCATCAGGTGACAGAGAGACCGAGAGGTGGCCGTGGGGAGGGTACACCTGCACGGTCACAACACTGCTCCTCTCCCCCTCGGCTGAAATACCGACGCTGGTGGCTGAGATTTCCCCGGATGGAGAAGAGAGAGGAACCATCGGCCTGGAGGGGAAAAGTGTATTAAACTCTTGAGAATCTTCCTCAAATTCAGAGAAGTCTGCGACGACCCTGCTCAGTGGAGAGACACTGCTGGCTTCCAAAGCAGTCGGGGACAGGGTCTCAGCACCATCCCCCGATCCCACGTCCTTCTCCATGAGGCTCGTTGACAGCACGGGCCGGGACGATACGGCAGCGCAGGACACACACCACGTGTACGGTCTGATCGAAGACACCGGGCTCCGGACATGGGAGTCACCCGCACCACTTGGGACCACTGAGTGGCTAGGCAATTCTGTTGCCTCACTGGAGTCACCGGGAAGAAAGGGGTTATGTGACACGCCGGCTGATTGAGCAGAAAAGGCTCCAGCTGCCAGAGGAGTTGGAAACAAAGCCCAGTGCGCACTGCTGCCGCTGAAAGCAAGGACCATCGGTGACCGAGCTGCAGGGAGGTGTGTGCCTGGAAAGAAGGTTTTGTCTAGACTCTGAGCCAAAGCAGTGGTGACATCAGGGTATCTGTCTGTATCTGTGGCCAGAGCATCCTCTGGAGGCGGTGAGACCTGTCCTGATGGGGGAGGTGGCTGCTGAGTAACATCATCGCCCAGTGGCCGGGACTTGGAAGACTGCGAGCTAAGAAGGAGGGTTCCTAAGCCCTCTGCTTCTGAAGCCATGATCTCCGGCAAAGTCCTGCTAGACACGTGCCCACAAGCATCAGAAGGATAAAATGCCAAATTCCTACTAGGCATTGGAATTATGTCCTCGGAAGTGGGAAAATCTGACCGAAAAGCACTGAAATGACCGGGGAGTTGAGCATATGTGGTTGGTTGTTGCAGTGTGTTTAGCCAGGCTGATGTCACTTCTTCATCTTGTAAAGGTATGACAGGTAACGATGGAGTCAGCACGGAGTCTAAGGTTTCTTTGGGCAGCTCTGGCGGACTGACTGTGACATATCGTACCGGAGAAACCACGCGGGAGGTGATCCAATAAGTCTCTGGCAAGAAGTTGTCCATTTCATCGTCATCTAGGACCTCGTTGCTCGTCACTGCCACATAATTTGCCGCAAAGATGCTGGGATCTGCTGTACTTTGGGTCCATTTTCCTTGGTTAAAAAAAGCTGTATCAAAAGTCATGGTAGATGGAGATGTGACGTGGAGAGAACTGCTTTGCGGGGACCCTGGAGCAGTTTCTGTTAAGGCCACGTGTGCAGTGCTGGGCACAGCACTTTCCCTTGGCATGAGCTCCACAGAGGAGAAAGAAAGATTGTGCTGTTCCAGAAGGAGCTCATCTACAAAGAAAATAACAGCCGAGTTCAGCTGAAAGGCAATTAGAGTCACACTGCTAACATTTTGTTTCAGATATGAAAATATTCTCTATCAACAGATACTCACTCACTGAATATCCACGATTCACAGAAGTCAAACAGCCGACTGAAAGCCAGAAATTGCCAGAGTTAACTGTCAGCATAACACCTGCAAATATTCATAAATTTGAGCACCACTTTTTACTTAAGTGTGTTGTGTCTGTCCGTCTGTCTGTATATACACACTGACATGTTCCTCTTGCCTTCTCACGCCCCCACAGAACACTACAAAGAGAGGAGGACATGCAGAGCTGTCTTGTCTCTGCTCTCTCATTTATCGTTGAGAAAGAGAGGATTGGAGAAGGGAACTAAATCAGTCACATGATCACCCAGATGCAGGTGGGGCTGGAATCTTAGTAGAGGCCTGCCTTGGTGCCCAAGCCCGTTCTCCTATTCTTTCAGAAGAGTTGGCTCTTATGAGAAATGAACATGACTACTCTGACAGCACCAAGCGCTATGCAGGGAAGAGAGTTCAGCAGTTTCCTAGTTATAAGACCTTCCACATTCAGGCTGCAGACCACCTCCAGGCTCACCTCTCATCCTTCCCTGCTCCACTCCTACACCTTCCCAACTATGCTCTGGCCCAGTGAGCTACCTGCAGTTCCCCAAGCCCAGATCCTCTGTGGCCCAGTGATCTGCAAATTCCTCTCTCTCTCTCTGCCTGGGATGCCCTTCCCCTGCTCTCCACCTGGATTATTTCTACCAGCCCTGCAGATACAGTCCAGGTACCACCTCCCTCCTCAATGCTCCAAAGGTGGGTGAGTGTCTCTCCCTAGTTTTCTACCTGTCACATCCCTGATCGTGTCCCCTGAAATGAACTGTCTGCTCATTACACTCTGAGAGTTTTGAGAACAGAATCTATTGATCTAGCTCCCTAGTGCCTAGCACAGTGAGTGACTTATACTAACAGCTCAATAAGTGAAAAGTGAAAGTTGCTCAGTCTGACTCTGCAACCCCATGGACTATACAGTCCATGGAATTCTCCAGGCCAGAATAATGTAGTGGGTAGCCATTCCCTTCTCCAGGGGATCTTCCCAACCCAGGGATCAAACCCAGGTCTCCCACATTGCAGGTGGATTTTTTACCAGCTGAGCCACAAGGGAAGTCCAAGAATACTGGAGTGGGTAGCCTATCTCCTCTCAGTGGATCTTCCCGACCCAGAAATCGAACTGGGATCTCCTGCATTGCAGGCAAAATCTTTAGCAACTGAGCTATCAGTAAATTTCAATAAACAGCTGTTAAGTGAATGAATGAATGAACGAACGTGTCTGAGGACCAAGTTCTGATATGCCAAAAGCATTCTATCATCCTCTCAAACTTTCATATTCTTCATCCTTGGGGTAGCTGTCATGATCATTTAAGTGATTTAGGTATTTCCACCTATAATTCAGATATACTGTACAGAGAGGCAGGAAATACAATGGCCCAGACCACTGATGAAGGCCCAAGGCACAGATCTTAGAGGAATAGTGAAACAGAAAACCTAAAGGGACACTGCACCAGTCAGCTTAATGCTCAGTCATGAGTGCAAAGTTAAAAATCACAAAATACATAACAAATCAGGTACTATGAAAGAGTCAAAAGAAACCTCCCCCAAAACCTAAAAGAGAAATCCACACAAATGGTATCAGAACTGTAAAGACTTCAGATACTGGAATTATGGTGTACATTTTTTAAAGTATGTCTAATTCATTTAAATAATCAAGAAAGAACTGAAAAGATGAATAAGAAGAGTCTATGAAAAAAAAATGACCAGAAAGATTTGAAAAACAACCAAAAGAACATTGCAAACTCAGTAGTGAATAGTGAAACTTGCTCAGTCGTGTCTGACTCTTTGTGACTCCATGGACTATACAGTCCATGGAATTCTCCAGGCCAAAATACTGGAGTGGGCAGCCTTTCCCTTCTCCAGGGATCTTCCCAACCCAGGGATCAAACCCAGGTCTGCAATAGGTGGATTCTTTACCAGCTGAGCCACAAGGGAAGCCCAAGAATACAGGAGTGGGTAGCCTATCCCTTCTCCAGTGGATATTCCCGACCCAGGAATCAAACCAGGATCTCCTGCATTGCAGACAGATTCTTTACCAACTGAGCTACCAAAGAAACCCTTTAAACTCAATATACAATATAAAATACACAGTAAACAGCAACTTAGACATAGCTGAAGAGAGACTTAGTGAACTGGGGAGCAGACCTGGAAATTATTCAGAATGGAGCACAGAGAAACAAAAGGAGGAGACATACAAAAGAGAACAGTGAAGCGCATATAGAAGGCAGGATGAGACAACACAACACACACTGGATCAAAGTTTTACAAAGAAGTAATGGAGGGAATTGGGCGGAGGCAATGTTAAAGAGAGAGTGCTAGGAACTCTTCAATAAGAGACACGAATCCTTCAATTCAGGAAGACAAAGAATCACAAATCAGGTGAATTTAAAAAAAAAAAAAAAACCCATACCAACACACCAGATGATACCATAGGACACCAAAGACCAAAAATAAATAGAGAATAACCGTGCAGGTAGTCAGAGAGAAGGAAGGGCCATTATGCCACCAGGTAACTACTCCACAGAACTAGGAGTCAACTAACAGTGAAACAATAACATCCTCAACATGCTGAGAGAGAAATAACCAGCAATACTCTCTATTTTTTAAAATAAGGACAGTTTCAGATTTTTTAAAAAGTAGTTATACTAACAGAAGACCAATAGACGAGTCTCTCTAAACAAGGATATACATCAAAAGAAAAGGTGATTATCCCAGAGGGAAGATCTGAGAAGCAGCAGAGAATAAAGGAATGGTAAAATGTGGTTAAACCTAAACAAGCATTGATGTTATAAATGAACAGTAAAAATGCTATTTCATCTGTAAGGTTACAAGAAACCTAATACAGAATTAAAATAGCTTGTTACATGGCGTAGGAGTTGAAAGAGCAGCATTCAGACAAAACTGAATAGATCTTCTTGTACACACTAAAATTTGTAAATTATATTCAATCATATATTTATATAGATGAACTATCTCTAGCTGGTTCCATTAGCATCTGAAAGTTACAAATTTACACCAGACAGAAGCTGCTTACTTTAAAGCTGCTCACTTTCTGTGGAATGTGACTTTTAAAAATGAATAGATAATTAAGGAAGAAAACTTTTTCAGAGATTCTAGGTTGTTTCATGGCAATATTTATTAGGCATCTGTTGTCGTCCATACAACCAGGCTCTAGCATTTCTGGTCTACATGCTTTTACTATTTACCTGCCACATCCCAAGCATGAGTAAAAGTAAAGATGACACCCACCACAAATACAGTAAAGCAGCGGCTGCTCTTCTCCACAGTAAAGGCTAAGCAGTGATAAATTTGAGAAGCAATAAAATAAAAATATGTGCAACTATGTAGCATGTAGATTTAAAAGTTTTCCTAAGAATAAATTATTTCATGTGTTTGAAAACTCTGCTATGATTTATTTTGAAACAGAAGACCTGAAGAAAGAGCAAGATCCCTTTTTAATCAAATCAGAAACATACTCATAAGTGCACTGGAAAACTGTAAGAGATAAAACAGCAAAGAGAGAAGCATTTAATGGCTAATTTATGAGGCCAAGTATCTGATGCAACTTAGAATTCAATCAATTCTGCCTACAAAGGGCAGGGAACAGGGAAGGCAAAGTGATCAAAAGAATGAAAAATTCTCCTGGCTAGTAAAACAGAGGAACAAAAACTTCCTATTAAGAACTCTGAGGTGAGCCAAGCCGTGGCGCTTTCTCCCCCCGCCTTTTGGCCAAGTCCCAGGAGAGAGAAATCAACTCTCAAGAGACAGCCACTGAAACGCCATGGGAACCACTTCTGCAGTTAATTCAGGAAGAGGTTAGAAAACCCAGGTGAGTCTCTCCCAGCAGAAAAGGCTTCAGAGCCTCTAATTTCAAGCCCTGGAGATCAATTATCAAGCACTCTAGTTCACACAAGAGTGCAAGGTTCTCTTTTTGACAACATGGAGAAAGGAATGGGGATGATACACGCGTGATGGGATATCTTTTTAAGATACAGGCACTGTCAGGCAGGGCCCGGGCAGGAGAGGGCCCGCTGAGCTTCTGCATGGCGCCCAGGTGGGGCCAGACCCGACCACACTCTGAGTGACAAGTACTGAGCCACTTTCTCCTGTGTAGACAGCACAACATACCTTGCACCCTCTTCACCTTTGCAGGTCCCTGCCAAGCTGTATGGAACAGAGCAGAAACTGCCCAAGTGCCATGCAGATTCACAGTGATGAAAAATTCACAACACAAAGCACATCAAAGTGAACCCCAAAGTGAACTAGACTTTGGCTGACAATGCTGTGTCAGTGTAGGTTCATTTACCGTCTGGTGGGGGATGTTAACAATGGGGTGTGGGTGGGGTGTGGGTGGGGGCAGGGAATATATGGGAAATCTCTCTACCTTCCTCTCAATTTTGCTAACTGAATGAACCTAACACTGTTCTTTGGGAATTCCCTGGTGATCCAATAGTTAGTTAGGACTTCATGCTTTCACTGCTGAGGGCCTGGGTTCAATCCCTGGTTGAGCAGCTAAGATACCACAAGCTGCACAGTATGGCCAGGAAACCAAAACAAGTAAGTAAATAATATTTTAAAATAGCAAACATTTTTAAAGCTCATGAATGAGCTGCCTGTCTCTAGGAAGTTGCTGGTCTCATTCACACGCGCATAATCTGGTGTTTTCTTTCTCCTTTTTGAAAGTCGTATTTTTCCATCTGGAAATCTTTCCTAAATACAGTAGTCAAACATGGCATCGTGGACTTTTCAAGCTGAATGGATCCTTTAAGACCTTGGCAACCCCCTCGAATGGCAAACGAAGCTCAGAGTTTAAGCTGACTTGCTCAAAATAGCATCAGGGCAGAGCCAGCCTAGGAAGGCAGGTTCCTAAGCCCTCACTGGTTGAATGCTCTTTACCCCACACCAGGCTGAGGCAAATCAGCCTATTTCATTACGACTGCCAGTGAAGAAATTACATTGAGAAACGTGCCAAGTTGTGTTATAAATGCACTGAAAGCACATGCTAAATTCTGTGCTCCTGAAATCTATGCCAAGGCACACTGTTTGAGCTGTGAGGTCCCATCGTCCACACGGGGCAGCTCACAGCTGCAGGCACGGGCGCTCAGAAAACAAAACATCCTCTGAGGGCTGGCCTGGAAAACCCAAGGGACGGCAACATCAAAAACCTCTAAAGAGCTTTCATCCAAACAGAACCATTACTTTTGCTTCTCTGCTGAACTGTGGAGTTTGCAAAGCAGGATGAGTCATCTCCACTCCATGGCTATTAAGTCCGCCACAAAACAAGAGCCTGCTAGAATCTCTAGGTGTTTGAAAACAAAAGCAGTCAAATAACTAAACCAATAGCCAATGTGGCAAATCTTCAGCACCTTTTATCCTAGTTCTTAGGCTGTCCTAAAAAGGATTTTAGTGCCATTCTTAAAACCATCCTCTCATTTTCCTACCTTTCATTTTTCTCTCCCTGGTTTAGAAAAGAGTGTGTCTCTTCTCTTTCTTTCTCCAACCCCAACTGTCTATTAATACCTTCTACCAGCTATCTCCTACCTTCTACTCTCTCCTCCAAGTGGTACTGTTTTTATTACCAAATATCGAGTAGATAAGAAATACTACTTATAAAGATGTATTTATCAGGTCACATATATATAGTAACACAAAGAACATCTGAGTTTTATGTGGTCTTTTGATGAACAGAGATTATCAGTTTTAATGTGGTTAAATTTATCAATCTTTTCTGTAATTGTTTGAGATTTGTGTGCCTGTGTCTTAAGATGGAAAGCTTAAATTCTTCCCCAGAGTAAAAGCCATCATGATATCCTTTAAAAGCATAAAGCAAGAATGACATGATGAGAATAATGATCTAAAAGTCCCTCCTAATACAGCGTGAAGAACAGGTTAACCAGGGCCAAGAAGAGATGTTGAGTAAATGGGCTTATGAGAACTCTGTTAATTTCGCAATTTTGCTTGATGTCTAAGATGCTTCCCAAATAAAAACTAAAATAAGTTGGGTTCTCACTCAGCAGGTTGGGCCTGGGGCTCACGACTCAATGTGGGTGTCTGTTTGCTGCTGTTCCTGTCGTGGTAGAACCTGTGTCTTAAAAACCACACTGTGGGTAATACTAACACCAAGCACAAGCGCCCTTCTCTGTGGGGCCCAGACCAGAAACAATGCTGGTGGAACAACCCATGAGAGAGGAAGAAGTGGAAGACGCAAAGGATGAGGTTAGAGCCCAGGGGGCTGGGAAGGAAGAAGGAAATGGGGTCCAGAGGGGAACCAGCCTTTGACCCTCACCTGGAAGAGAGGGTGAGTGCAGACACGGCAAGATGCATGGACTTGCTGGAGAGTACCAAAGTCGGGGCGGGGGTGGGGGCAGACAACAGCAACCAGGTCAGGGGAGAATGCTGAAACAGACATGAAAGGAGATGGCCAAGCTCTGCTGGGGGAGCTACAGTCTGAAATCAGAGGGCCGGCTTCACAGGTCCCATGTGGTTCGGGAAACTGTGGTTTCCGATTCAGCATTTCAGGTTGGATCTGCGGGCTCAGCCAAAGAACAATCACGGAAGAGTTCTCTGCACAGAAAAGACTCAACCTCGAGGAGAATAAATAGTAACTGCTGGCCAGTCCTCAGTATTTTAAAGACCTTGGTTGGTAAAGAATCCAACTACCAATGCAGGAGATATAAGACATGCAGGTTCAATAACTGGGTCAGGAAGATCCCCTGGAGGAGGAAACAGCAACCCACTCTAGTATTATTACTTGGAGAATCCCATGGACAGAGAGCCCGGCGGGCTAGTCCATGGGGTCGCAAAGAGTCAGACATGACTGAAGCAACTGAGCATGCTGGCCAATCTTGGGTATTTTAAGACCTCAGCACTATGTAAAAACTTTTAGAAATCTTCCTTTGATATCCTTAATTTCTCAACTTTTATTAAGTCACAAACACCAGAAAACTTCCTGAATCACCATAGTTCCCATCTGTCATGAACTGAACTGTGTTCCCCAGGTCCACGTGCGGAAGCTCTAACCCTCACTGTGACGGCGTTTGGAGATGGGGGCCTTTATGGAGGTGATGAAGGTTAAGGGTGGTCATGAGGGTGGGGTCCTTCCTGATCCGACAGAACTGGCCTCTTTATAAGAAGAGGGAAACCAGAGCTTGCCGGCCCCAGGTGCCCAGGCATGGAGGAAAGGCCACACGAGAACATAGCAGGAAGGCAGCATCCACAAGCACAGGAGTGGCGTCTCGAGAGACACCAACCCTGCTGGCACCTTGATCGTGGACTCCATCATCAGAACTAGAAGGAAGCTAATTCCTGTTTACGTCACACAGTCTGGCATTTTGTTAGGGTGGCTCGAGTGACCAAGACAATACCATTCATTCCTGGCTCAAGCAAAAGGCTCTGTGATGGAGTAGAGATGACAGAAAAACTTGTGGGCCTGGGGTCCGGCCCTGGTCTACCACAAGCTCTGGAGCTGCCGACCCCGAGCAACTCACCTCACATCCCTGGGTCTCAGCTCCCTCTTCTCATGAGACACAAGGTTCCTGAAAATGGGTGTGAAAGTGTGGACTTCCCATGTCCAGGCCTGACGTGCAACCTATGCTTGCTTGCCTCCTCATGCTGTGAGGGCTTCTCAGTCAGGGTCCTCTGTTGTTCGCAGTGGAAACAGCTCTGGCCACATAAGCAGGAGGGGCCTCAGTGGAAAGACACCAGCGGGTCCACGGGCTCAGAACACAGTTGAGAGACAAGTGAGGCTGGCAGTGAGCCGGCTGGGGTCTCTGCAAGGAGCGTCAGCTGACACCAGCCGGCCAGGACCACCACTGGCACAGCTGTCAGTGGACCCTCTGGGCCTCTGCTTCATGACCTCACTCCTGCAAAGTTCAAAGTCCAGCCAGGAGTGTCCCACCAGCCACGCCCAAGTCACATGCCACACTGCCAGTCAACCCTGCAGCCCTTGGACCTTGACATAATGTGGATTCCCCAGAGAGGGAAAGGGTGGTCCCCAAACTGGCAAATGGCTACTACGTCAGTAGTGGGGGCTTCAGTTTTAATTGTAAAAAGAAAAGCTAATAAAAAGCACAGCACTGGCATAATACAATCCTGATCAGAGAGGGAGACGACAGCTCCTGAACCTTCCACAGATAACAGAACCCGGTTCCGTTCTGTATCAAACTTGCTCAGCTCCCTGGAAGAAACCTGCTGTAATTATTCACACCTTCCACTTCCTCCTCGAGAGATGGAGATACAGATAACAATTAGTGATATTGATGAAACAAGAAGAGAACTAACGAGCAACTTCAGAAAACAACAACCACAACCATACAATCCCCGTTGAAATAACGGGGTCCATGAAGCTTTTCCACAACGCATACTATTATAGTTAAGACACCAGGATAGCTTCCCATTGGGATCCGGGCCTCTCTCTCTCTCTGCACGATTTTCTCATTTGAGGAGGTAAGGATCTTAAAATGTTGCTTTAATTCAAAGCATGTTCCAGAGTACTTCTTGGGAGATGTTCTGTCACACTTTATTTTTTTCCTAAATAAAATGCGATCTTCTTTTACCAACCTGGAAAGCAAGGCTGTCAGCACTTTAAGTAACCAAAACAAACTCAACTAAATACTCAATTCACTAAGAACAAAGGCGAAAAAACTCTCAGCCGGCCACCTGTTTCTAAAATAATTTAATTCAAAACACAGTCCCAGAACAACATGGAAAAGGACACCATCAGCGTCAAGATAATCTTCCATCTCCAATTACACTTGGAGCTGGCATGGCACATGACGTCCTGTGACTAAGCATGAGAAGGCACTTCATCCCCAAACCTGGGAGCCTGAGGCCATCAGTCTCCGCACACACACAGAGGCCTGAGACCGAGTGACCAGGAGACACATCTGCCTCCTGCATGGCTCTCCTCCCAACAGTCAAGAGCTTACGCTATAGGTTCAATACCTTAATTCACCTCTCAATTGAGTTTTGACTTTATATCAAGGGAGCCAGAGGCTTAAGAGGGAGAGTGGGGGGCCATGCCGGCTGGAAGTAGCAGCGTGGACAAAGGCTCCACGTCCGGACAACGTGGGTGTGTTTGTGTAACAAACAGTAGTGGCCCCATTTGGCTGGAGAGAACACTAGGAAAGTTGGCTGAGGAGCGTGAGAATGTCAGTGAACAGTGGGGAGCCACTGGATATTTGCAGCAAAGTGGGCCTCTTATGAAAGTTACCCTGCAGAAGAGAAAAACCACAACAAAACAACCTGGCAGAGTCGAAAGAAGCACAAAACGTCAATCGCACCCACAGGTACACAGCCGACAGGGCAAGGGGAGAGGACTGTGTGACAGATGAGAATGCAAGAGAAATTACAAGAGAGATTGCACTGAAGGCCAGTAGTGAAGTTAGTTACTGATATCATGGATGGGGCAGGAAAGAAGAAAGAGCCCAGAGCAATTCTGAGTCACAGATTCAACTGCCCACTACAGACCCTTCCACCTGGTCATCTACTGCATGCCTGCTCGGTCGTCTGCGACTCTTTGCAACCCCACAGACTACAGACCGCCAGGCTCCTCTGTCCATGGGATTTTGCAGGCAAGAATACTGGAGAGGGTTGCCATTTCCTTCTCCAGGGGATCTTTCCAACCCAGGGATCGAACCCATGTCTCCTGCATTGGCAGACGGTTTCTTTACCACTGAGCCACCCGGGAAGCCCTGAGTGTCTAATAGGTATCCAACAGGGCCCTAAGAAAATCTGATCCTCCCTCTTTGGATATTATTAATTCCTTCTCATAGTCAGGATCTTGTAATTCACTCTCAGATCCTTTGATCCCTGCCACCGCTGAAGTCTGGGCCCTTAACCACTGCTTGATTATCATCAGCCTCTGTGAGGAGAGGGGCTCTCCAAGGGCCCGGAGAGCACAGGAGGCAGGGATGTTCTGACACCCCGGACACAAAACTTGCTTCCTTGCTCACCCTGAGTTGGTGCAAGAACCAGGAGAACCCAGAGGATCCTTTAACATTCCTTTGATGACAAAGAGGAGGCTGTGGTGACAAGTGCTTCCCGAGTAGTGTCACATACCACCGGGACAAACAGTGGTGGCCCAGTAAGGGTGAACACCCCCGACATGACAATTTCCTGTTCACCACAGCCTCCCGAGAGCTGTGTGTCTATCTGCTGCCCACGTGCCCCAGCCCCTAGGGCTCTAAGCCCAAGGGGAGCCATTCTAAGAAATGCTGTAATCGTCAGGAAATCCAGCCTGATCAGAAGTGTGCTCCTGCCCACAGAAAAATCCATCAGGCTGTGGTCTCTCCCCACCAGCTACAACCCACCCTAAATTCTTGAAGCCTCTCCTAGCACCTTCAACCCATCTGGAAGGTGGTTATAACACACACACAGATCCGATCCATCCATTTCTGTGCATCTGAGGTTTCTCTAAAGCAAGAAAAGAAATCATCCTTCCACAACATTCCAGGCTTAAGATCCTCCAAGGGTTCCGTCACAGCCTTTGGAAATCCAAAGTCCTCAGCTGGGACACAAGAGCCCCCACCTTCCGGTCACATCCTGTCCTGCTGGCGTCACCTCCCTGACAACCAGCCCACACACCCCCACCATGCAATGTTTTCTCTGACTGCCCTGCTTTAGGAAAGGCTGGTTCCTCTCCTACAAACACCCATCCTTCCTCCCTTCTCTAACTCCAATCATGCTCCCAGACTTCTCATTCCCATCACTTCCAGAACCTGTGTGTGCTTTTCTCATAAAACTTAAAACTGTAACGTTTGGCTTACTCATCTTCCTCTCCGAGCTGATGACCAGGAGGCTTGGAGGAAAAAAACTGTATCATTCATCAGTCTGTCTCCCAGGTTTAGCCCAGAACCAGACGTGTCCATTCATTCATCAGTCAGTTCAGTTCAGTTCAGTTCAGCCGCTCAGTTATGTCTGACTCTTTGCGACTCTGTGAATCGCAGCACGCCAGGCCTCCCTGTCCATCACCAACTCCCGGAGTCCACCCAAACCCATGTCCATCAATTCGGTGATGCCATCCAACCATCTCATCCTCTGTCGTCCCCTTCTCCTCCTGCCCCCAATCCTTCCCAGCATTAGGGTCTTTTCCAATGAATCAACTCTTCGCATGAGGTAGCCAAAGTATCGGAGTTTCAGCTTCAACATCAGTCCTTCCAATGAACACCCAGGACTGATCTCCTTTAGGATGGACTGGTTGGATCTCCTTGCAGTCCAAGGGACTCTCAAGAGTCTTCTCCAACACCACAGTTCAAAAGCATCAATTCTTTGGCACTCAGCTTTCTTCACCATCCAACTCTCACATCCATACATGACTACTGGAAAAACCATAGCCTTGACTAGACGGACCTTTGTTGGCAAAGTAATGTCTCTGCCTTTCAATATGCTATATAGGTTGGTCATAACTTTCCTTCCAAGGAGTAAGCGTCTTTTAATTTCATGGCTGCAGTCACCATCTGCAGTGATTTTGGAGCCCCCAAAGATAAAAGTCTGACACTGTTTCCATTGTTTCCCCATCTATTTCCCATAAAGTGATGGGACCAGATGCCATGATCTTAGTTTTCTGAATGTTGAGCTTTAAGCCAACTTTTTCAGTTTCCTCTTTCACTTTCATCAAGAAGCTTTTTAGTTCCTCTTCACTTCTGCCATAAGGGTGGTGTTGTCTGCATATCTGAGGTTATTGATATTTCTCCCGGCAATCTTGATTCCAGCTTGTGCTTCTTCCAGCCCAGCATTTCTCATGATGTACTCTGCATAGAAGTTAAATAAGCTGGGTGACAATATACAGCCTTGATGGACTCCTTTTCCTATCTGGAACCAGTCTGTTGTTCCATGTCCAGTTCTAACTGTTGCTTCCTGACCTGCATACAGGTTTCTCAAGAGACAGGTCAAATGGTCTGGTATGCCCATCTCTTTTAGAATTTTCCACAGTTTACTGTGATCCATACAGTCAAAGGCTTTGGCATAGTCAATAAAGCAGAAATAGATGTTTTTCTGGAACTCTTTTGCTTTTTCGATGATCCAGCAGATGTTGGCAATTTGATCTCTGGTTCCTCTGCCTTTTCTAAAACCAGCTTGAACATCTGGAAGTTCACGGTTCACGTATTGCTAAAGCCTAGCTTGCAGAATTTTAAGCATTACTTTACTAATGTGTGAGATGAGTGCAATTGTGCAGTAGTTTTTTGGCACTGGAATAAAAACTGACCTTTTCCAGTCCTGTGGCCACTGCTGAGTTTTCCAAATTTGCTGGCATATTGAGTGTAGCACTTTCACAGCATCATCTTTCAGGATTCTCTTGTAAATCCAACAAATGTCTACTGATGATGGAAGCAGGGCATGAAGTGTCAACCGAGACAGAAAGGTGTCCTGCTCGGGGACCTCACAGTGGAGAACAGGAGACAATCATAATCTGAGAAGACGGCTAAGGAAATAAGGCAGGGCTGGTGAGAATGGCACCCAAGGCAGAGCACCAAGAGCTGGTGTGAATGGTGCTCAGCCAGCATGGGGAGCCTGGCTTGGGTGAGGCTGGCGTATAAAACAGGGAACCAAGTCCAGGCAGATGGAAATGTGATTCTAGCACCCAACAGAGTCATTTGGGCCAAGGATACAGATTTGGCAATCACCTACAGAGAGATGGTGACAAACTGAAGTCAAATGACTCCATCAAGGCAGAGAGAGAGAGAGAAACAAGTTTGAGCCCGTACTCTACAGTGCTATGTTCATTTAAGATGTGGTGGGAGAGCCCCAGATTCTATAGCAGTCAGAAGAGACCTCCTTTAGCAATCATTACCAAACAGAGTGCTATTTACATACACTTCTACAAGCCAACTCAGTCAAGCACACAAATTATTCTCCTCCTGACTTAATTTCTTTCCATTCACTGACAATCTTCCCCAAACCCCCTCTTCTGCCTGTTTATTGATATGAACAGCCTACTGATTAGCAATTATCCATAGCGTTAACTCTCTAAGTATCTGTAATTATGACTTCTCTTGGTTTATTTGATGGCTCCTGGGGACTTCAGGATGAGGAATAACATGAAGTTAATATAAATACTAATTTGCCAAGGAACTAACCAGACCAAATATGCAGATAAGCCAAAAGGCAATTTTCCAAAAGCTGAGGTTCTACCAGCCTGGAGAGTTCTGTATTTGTTTTCGCTATTTAAAGTGAAGTGTTTAAATGCCACCAATAAACCAATTTGGCATTTTAAACTTTTTATCATGAAATTTTCAGACATAGAGAAGCTAAAAGACTGGAACACATTACCCAGTGTGAACACTAGCTTTCTGCCATGCTCACTTCATCTACCCCTCCTCACAGCTTTTTTTTTTAATGAAAGCAAAGCAAATCCCAGACACCATTTATTTCACTAGTATCTACCTCAGTGTCTTTGATAAGGTCTTTTAAAAAGCATAACCACAATCATTATCGCAGTCAACAAAATTAAAAGTAATTCCTAATATCACCTAATTATCCATCCCACACTTAGCTTTCCTTGATGGCCTCAAAATATTTTTGTATAATTGCTTTTTGCAAATCAGGATTGAAAACAGGTGCACAGATGTGTCTCCCAAGCCTCTTTTACTTGGTTAACAGTTCTCCCCTACCTTTTTTCTTTTTTAAATCTCTCATTATTCACTTGCTAGAGAAAAAGGTCATTTGTCCCTGTAGACACCCCATATTCTATATTTAGTTGACTATATTCTCATGGTGTAATTTAACATGTTCTTCCAACCCTCGAATTTTCTATAAACTGGGTGTTACATCAAGAGGTTTTATTACATTCGGGACCAATGTTTTTGGCAAGAATACTTTCCAGGTGGTCCACTGCATCACATCAGGAGGTGTCTCATCCCTGGCTGTCCCACTGGGAGTGATACTAACATTCATCCGCAGCTTTAGATGGTGACAGTCTGTTCTATCCATCATAAAGCTCTCCATCAATGTTTCACCAAACAATGAAGCAGTCAAGAGAATTACTGCTTATATCTGCTATTTCATTAAGAAAGCTAAGTTTCTTAACCCTACCTTAACTAAAGATATTTCCAACACTCACAGATACAATTACAGAAAGAATAATTATTATTTGGTATCTGAAACAATAACATATTTCTGTGTGTTTGAGAACATTTCTTAAGTCATCTAACTAGGAATTCAATACAAAGATGCTGACTCCTAGACTTTTCTTTAGAAAGATTACTTATAAATGATTGTGCATATAATACAGTAAAGCTGTCTGTCTCTGGAGTTCAAAGACAGTGAATAAAGAATCAAGGAAATCTTAGAAATTATGACAATTATGAAGGAGCAAGGGAGGAGGAAATAGAAATGGCAGAATAGTTCCCAAAGCAGTACATTTATTTTAGTCCCTTTCCAAAGGGAGATTAATGAAGTACCAAAATAACCTTAAGATATGATGGTTAAACAGTTTCAATTTCTACTTCTTCCCAAAGCTCTTAATTAGAGTTTCTAGAAAACAGCCCAAAAGAACATGAATCTTTTTCTTCCCTATCCCATAGTCATATGTTAATAAACAGTATAATACCTGTGTGGACAGAAGCAGGAGACCTTGCTTCCAAAACTTGCAGTGAGTGTAAATACCACCTGAAGAACCATTTAATGACCCTGAGAAAGCCTCCATCAATAGCCAAGCCTCCAGGGATGCCTGCATTTCCTTCTTTCTCTAGAGAACTTGTAGCTCACTGAACTTCACCAGCCTGGGGCAAGCAGGAGGGGAGGGGACAGGGCACCCAGTCGCCAGGTGTGACCTCCATGATGATGACAAGAGAGGCTAAACGCCACAAAGAGAAGAAATAACACAACAATAAGAATGTTGCACTGACTGCCACTGAGAATGGAAACTTTTGTATTATGTATATTTTACCATAGTTAAAAAAAAAAATGTTGCAACAGTCAACGGAGAGGTTTACAGGCTCTTGTCAACAGCAACCACCACGCTGTGCCAGCCGCTGGGATCCGTTATCCTTCTCACTTAACTGGTGAAGGAACTGAGGATCTAAAAGATGAAGTACCTCATTCGAGGCCCACAGTCAGTAAGTGGTTCAGGTCTGAACACACATCCATCAGCCACCAAAGCCCCTCGCTCTCTCACACCACCACACAATCTCTCTGGGGAGGGTGTATTGAGCTACACTCAAAAGTTTTCAAGGGACATTTCTAGATTATCATTCTTGAATAGCAATACACAAAAATCTTCATAATTACACAGCAAACAAGAATTTTATATATATATTTATTTATTTATTTTAAGATTTTTCAAATTTTATTTATTTTTGATTGCACTAGGTCTCTGGAGAAGGCAATGGCACCCCACTCCAGTACTCCTGCCTGGAAAATCCCATGGACAGAGGAGCCTGGTAGGCTGCAGTCCATGGGGTCGCTAAGAGTTGGACTCAACTGAGCGAGTTCACTTTCACTTTTCACTTTCATGCACTGGAGAAGGAAATGGCAGCCCACTCCAGTGTTCTTGCCTGGAGAATCCCAGGGATGGGGAGCCCGGTGGGGAGCCCCATCTATGAGGCTGCACAGAGTTAGACACAACTGAAGTGACTTAGCACCAGCAGCAGCAGCATTGGGTCTCAGCTGCTGCACGGGCTTTTCTCTAGTTGTGGCGAATGGGGGCTACACTCCAGTTGCAGCTTCTCACTGCAGTGGCTTCTCTTAGTTGTGAAGCATGGGCTCTAGAGCTCGCAGGCTTCAGGAGCTGCAGCATGTGGGTTCAGTCATTGGGCTCCAAGGCTCTAGAGCACAGGCTCAATAGCTGGGTACACGGGCTTGTCTGCTCCACACACTTGGGACCTTCCCAGATCAAGGATCAAACCCATGAATCAGCAGGTGGATTCTTTACCACTGAGCCACCAAGGAAGCCCCGACAATTCTATATAATCAAAATGGCTTCCCAATATTGTCTTTACATGCCAATACAGCCCTATCAACTTGAAAGGCATTAAACAATATTTAAAAGAACCATGCAGTAAAAATAACATCTCAACACTAAATCCAAAGAGGCACGAAGCTGGCTCCTGGCTCAGCTCTGCATCAGGACCGCACAGGGTGCTGCCACAGGAGGACTCTGTAACTGGTAAAATGTTGCCTAGGTCCTCAGGAGCCTTCCAGGAAATGGGCTTTGCTGGGCTTTGGGCTGGTAACACATTTACTCCCATGGCAACCTGGATAAACTGGAGTTTGAGCCGGAAGCAGGAAAACTCAAGCAATGAATATAGAGGATCACTATCCCTGGCAACCTAGACACAGTTCCCCAGGGCCTCACACAGTAGGTAGACCACTACAATGTGTCCCTCCAGGTTGCCATCCTCAACAGTGAGGAAGCTAAGGCAGCCTGCCAGACCCACAGGAAGGAAGGACAGATATAATGACAGAGCTCCTCGTTTGTGACAAAGATGAGGACAATGGCTCCAGAGTTCTCACTCTGTGCCCAGATGCTTTAACAGGTCCTTCCTGATGTTCACAGAGCCCTCCCAGGAAGCTACTGTTAGCATCACTGTTACACCAACCAGGCAGGCAGGTTCACAGAGTTCTAGCTTGCCCAAAGCCTGGCAAGAGTCAGGACTAGGATTCCGGGCTGTCTGCCTCCAGCACCAATAACATTCAAAACTGTTACCCTGCATTAAGAAGACAACACCCACCTCAACACATGGTGACTATTTAAAAGCAACAAGTGTAAGAAAAGTGTAAGAAAAGATGCTCCATGCCATTAGTCATTAGGAAAACCCAAGTCAAAACCACAACGAGACACCAATTCACACCCACTAGGATGGCCAGAATGTTTTTTAAAACAAGAAATAAAAAGGAAAAAAAAAGTTCTGGAAGATGTAGAGTAACTGTAATGCTCATATACTGCTGGTGCATCCACTGTGGTATGCCGTTAGGTAGAGAATCACCGTATGACCCAGTAATACCATTCCTGCTGCTGCTGCTGCGGCTAAGTCGCTTCAGGCGTGTCCCACTCTATGCAACCCCATGGACGGCAGCCCACCAGGCTCCCCCAGGCAAGAACACTGGAGTGGGTTGCCATTTCCTTCCCCAATGCATGAAAGTAAAAAGTGAAAGTGAAGTCGCTCAGTCGAGTCCGACTCTTAGCGACCCCTTGGACTGCAGCCCACCAGGCTCCTCTGTCCATGGGCTTTTCCAGGCAAGAGGACTGGGGTGGGGTGCCATTGCCTTCTCCGAATACCATTCCTAGGTATATACTTATAAACACTGGAAACGGGTGCTCAAAACCTTGTACAGGAATGTTCCCAGCAGTACTACTGACAATAGCCAAACCCTGGAAACAACTCAAACACTCACCAACGTTTGACTGGATAAACAAAGTGTAGTATATCCATACAATGCAATTTTATCTGGCCATAAAAAGGAACGAGGTACTCAAACACGCTTCAATGCGGATGAATCTTGAAAAGGTTATGCTAAGTGAAAGCAGCTGGACACACCCACAAAGACACGTACTGTATGATTCCATTTACGTGAAATATCCAGAATCAACAAACCCAGTGAGCGAGAAAACAGATTAGTGGTTGCCAGGCTGGGGGCGGGAGCAACAGAACCAGACAGTGAATGGTGGTTACACACGATACTGCAAATACACTTAATGCCACAGAACTACACACTTTCAAAGGGTTTTTAAATGGTAGTTTCAGGTTATGTGTGTTTTCCTACAGTTTATTGATTGTTGCGCTGGGTCTTCATTGCTGCATGCGGGTTTTCTCTAGTTGCAGTGAATGGGGCCTACTCTTCATTGCAGAGGACAGCCTTCTCATTTTGGTGGCTTCCCTTGTTTCAAAGCAGGGGCTCCAGGCGTACAGGCCTTAGCAGCTGCAGCACACAGACTCAGGAGTTGTGGCTCCAAGGCTCTAGAGCTCAGGCTCAGTAGTTGGGGCTCACAGGTCTTAGTGGCTCCACAGCATGTGGAATCTTCCCAGATTGGGGACTGAAATCGTGTCCTCTGCACTGGCAGGCAGATTCCTATCCACTGCGCCACCAAGGAAGTCTTACAATTTTTTTTTTAAAGCAACCAGTCCCAGGGCTTGGTGCAAAGTAAAGATCCCAACTTACTTTTGATAAGCTCTCATTATTCTCAAGCTGTCTTTCCTTTCTACCAGTGCAGTGTTTCTCAGAGTGGTCCTGCTCTCAGAATTACCTGAAGACCTTTTAAGAACATGGATTTCCAGGCCTCTCTCCAGACTCTCCAAGGGGACAGGAATGCACAGTTTAACACCTGCCCCAGTGCCTCAACATCACCTCTAAGACTCCCATCCCTGTCCTTCAAGCCAGCAGGCCAGTTACTGAAGCTTCTCAAAAGAAAAGTGTTAATCAACTTCTTTCCACCTGCTGGCCGTGGATGCCTGGGTACCACTTCTGAGCTGATAGCATCTGCTGTGTCTAGCTCTCAGTTGCACTTTCTAAGTCAAACCCCGCTCCCACCTGACAGAAACTGACCTTGGCCCCACTATTTGAAGTTCTGTTACACTTCTGATCCACAGAGGAGGTTATCCTGTGGTTATCCTATTTGAGACTGACAAAGTGAAGTGAAGTGAAAAGCCGCTCAGTCGTGTCCAACTCTTTTGAGACCCCATGGACTGTACAGTCCATGGAATTCTCCAGGCTAGAATACTGGAGTGGGTAGCCTTTCCCTTCTCCAGGGGACCTTCCCAACCCAGGGATCGAACCCAGGTCTCCCGCATTGCAGGCGGATTCTTTACCAGCTGAGCCACAAGGGATTGCATTTCATCTACCAGTGTTTAAAAGCATGAACTCACACGTGCCATCTTACCCAACGACTGATTTCTGACTATTCTCACTTCAAAACCAGACTGCTAACATGTTTTCTTCTAGGCATATTATTAATAGAATTCCTTCAAAACAAAACAATTTTAACTAAGTGGCAGTTTTAAAATACAGCCACAAGTCTAGGTCAACAGCAAGCTTGGCAAAGAACATTTTTAAGCCGGTTCCTGCTCTCTGAGCTCACTAGCCCCACCACCCTTCTCCCAGTCTCTCTCCATCCTTTGCCAGCCTCTCCCCAGTCCTGTGTTTCTTATCTGCCTCCTATCTTCTCCCTTTCCTCAACTGGAATAACCTAAGATTATGAAATCAAATAATGAAGTATATACATTGTTACATTTATAGAGGGAGGTTTCTATTCTCTGCTTTTAAACACTGGTTACAATTTGTTCTTTTAAATAAACTTTTTTTTTTTTTCCTGCTGCTTGTGTGTAAGTCTTGGTTGATTTCTCTAGAGGCATCAGTGGCCTCTAAGAGAAAAAGGCTCTTGATTGCTGATGCTATTTAAATAGGGAACACAGGGTATCCTCAGTGAGAATTTTAAACCACCCCACTGTCATGATACAATTCCTCCTTCTTCTGCTTGGCCACAGAGACAAAAGGAAAAGGCCCTCATAGACCAAAGATACCCTGTGCATGCTCAGTCAGTCAGTCATGTTTGACTCTCTGCAACCCCACAAACTGTGGCCTGCCAGGTTTCTCTGTCCACGGGATTCTCCAGGCAAGAATACTGGAGTGGGTTGCCATGCCCTTTTAGGGGATCTTCCTGACCCAGGGATCAAACCCGCATTTCCTGCTTCTCCTACATTGCAAGTGGATTCTTTACCAGTGAGTCACCAGGGAAGCCCCAAAATACCTTAAGACAGAACTTTTAAAAAATGAAAATGCAGGCCTTAAAGCAGTCCTATTAGAGGCACCTGGAGGTCCCCAGTTCTTTGGACTCCCAATCCACTGTCTGGAGTCTTCATCCCCACCTGACAATGACAACAAACACCCCTGCAAAAGATGCTGGCCCAGCGAAGAACCCCTGCCGTGTGCTGCATCTTCACTGGGGAGGCCTAGGGAGGGCAGAAAATAACCCCCAAGTCACCCTGGTGCCCCCACTGCCATCCGGTGTAGGAAAACCCACAGCAGAATCAGAAAAGCCACAGCAAGGCATTCACTTGGAGAATCAATGCTAATATGTATTAACTGCCTGCTATGTGTCAAGCACCCTGCAGGCATTACATCGTTTAATTTCCCCAACACGGTGTTTTACAAAGGAGGAAACTGAAGCTAGAGAGGTCAGGGAACCTGCAACGGCTGGCTGCTAGGAAGTCATGGAATTGGGGTTTCCATGCAAGCCTCCAGCTCTGAGCACCTGACCCTCTGGTCAGACAGCCCAGGTGGTGGTCTCCAAACTGACGGGGTGACACACTCTGTTACTAAGTGATGAACCACGTGAAAGTATGACCTGCTCAATAACAGGTTAATTTAAAAAAAATTTAAACAAAGTATAATACCATGCCTGCTGATTCTGGCTAGAAGCTTGTGATCCTGGGTTTAGATAATACACTCGCTGGAAAATAGTTAAGTTACTGGAATTAAGAAAATCCTCAAAGATACAAAAAGTGTCAGAGAGTCCGAAGGTTCTCCATTTGCAATCTCAGGAGACTCTTCGACACAAACGCCTAGAGAAGCAAAGGGGAGAAGAGGTTCAAGAGTGAACCTTGCAACTTGCTGGAAAATAGTTAAGGTACTGGAACCAAGAAAAACCTCAAAGATACAAAAGTTTTGGAGACTTCGAAGGTTCTCCTTTTGCGATCTCAGGAGACTCTCACACACAAGCGTCTAGAGACGCAACGGGGAGAAGAGGTTCAGGAGTAAACCTCACAAAATAAAGGAGACAGGGTGGAGGAAAGGGGGTCACAGAGATTCAGTCCTGGCACAGTGCCCCAACTGAGAAAACCAGGCTTGGTGAGGCCAAGTATTAGTTCATTCCAAGAGAAGACACACACCTACATTTTGATGTGAAATATCCCGATTTTTAAATGCTGGCAATTCTTCTGACATTTACAAATAATCTTGAAGGCAATGAAACCACTTCATCGGGCTTGAGCTCGAAGTCAGAGTAGAGGAGACGTTTGTGTCAGGATGAAGAGGCCCTAAAGCTACCTAGGAGTAGCTGGCATTCCCTGCAATGAATCCAGAGGCCCAGGGGCACCCGGACCTGGGAGAGATCCAGAACCACCTGCAACAGCCCAGGATCCCAGACACCCACGGGCGTGTCACACACACCAAGCAAAGACATCTGAGCCAGGCCCCGGCAGCGCACGGGGGCAGCCTGTGCAAGTCCACAAGCGCAATGGACAGATCTGAAGTCGGCAGCCCATGACAAGCCACAAGCTGCCTAACTGACACTACATTTTCAGGAAGACGGCTGAGTCCACCTTTCTTCAAGATCTGCACAAAACTAAACCCAACCCTGGCAACAAGCTGCGGACAAGTTTGTGTAAGATGTGACTGCACGTGCGAATTTACCACTTCAGCTCTTACACCAGGATAGGGATTACCCTGGGAGAGGAGGACACACAGCGGAGCTTTGGAAGGGCAAGTGACATTCTGTTTCTTGATTTCAGTGTTACACCCCTGTATTGTTTGTGCAGGGCTTCCCTGGGGGCTCAGTGGTAAAGAATCTGCCTGCCAATGCAGCAGACAAGGGTGCAATTCCTGGAAGATCCCCTGGAGAAGGGGATGGCAACCCACTCCAGTATTCTTGCCTGGAGAATCCCACGAACAGAGGAGCCTGGCGGGCTACCGTCCACGGGGCTACAAAGAGTTGGACAAGACTGAGAGGCTAAACAACAACACTGTGCAAATTCACCGGGTTAAACACTTCAGAGCACTTTTCTACGCATACATGCGAAGGTATAGACAGATAAGGAGAGAGGAATGCATAAAATTTCAAAAGCTCAATTTCTATGAAACTTGAAAAATCCTTAAGACACTTCTAACGGATCCAAACACTCACACTAAGCCACTCACGTAGTTAAAGCCACTCAACTACTGTTTGGAAAAGGAAAGGCTGCCTACAAGTCTTCCCTTTTTCTAGCCTTACTAGCCTTCAAGAAAAGAGAATACACTGTGTGAGCTTAAATTTGGGCTGTGAGATGAACTCCCGAAAAGCTGTATGAAAACTGCCTCTGGAATCTCTAAATTCGATACAAATGCCTTAGGGGACTTGTCATTGAAAAACTACTCAGCACAAGAAGAATCACTTCCAGGGACCTCCCTGGTGGTCCAGTGGCTAGGGCTCCACATTGCCAATGCCGGGGACCCTGGTTTGATCCCTGGTCGGGCAACTTGATTCCACATGCCAGAATGAAGAGTTCACATGCTGTGGCTTGAGACCAGGCACAATCAACTAAAAAACATATACACAGACATAAACAAAGAATGTGTGTGCTGAGTCGCTTCAGTCGTGCCCAACTCTTTATGACCCTATGGACTGCAGCCTGCCAGGCTCCTCTGTCCACAGGATTCTCTAGGCAAGAGAATTCTCCATCGCCACAGCAGCTGCCAGGCTCCTGCTCTCCCCTGGGGCTGAAACCTCACACTCCCATCAGATCATCTCTCCTACTTTGCTGAAGCTATCGGCACCATCTCACACCAGGTCCCTGCCACCTTCACCCTCACCTCTGCCCGCTCCGTCACCACAGTTACCTCCCTCTCGTTCCTTCATCCCCAAGGTCAGGGGCACCTCTCCCTCCCCCACCCACTCATCTTCTCCTCTGAACAACCTGAATCCCAAACATGGCAGGGCAGAAGGCAGGCTCCACAGGACCCTCCATCAACTGACTTCTCTCTTTTCCTCAGGGTCTTCTCTCTCGCCTGCAAACCTCACAGCCTTTCTCTCCCTGGAGCCCTCTCCTTCACCCTGTCGCTGCCCCTCACGCTCTTTTTCTTTTTCTTTCCCTTCCCTGGGCATTTCCTGGAATGTGCCCTTGACCTCCTCCCTGTGCATGCCCTCTTTGCCAGCTCTGTGCCCATGGGGCTGGCCCAAGAGACTGATTATGTCCATCTCTGCAGTTCTCTGAGAGCTGCTCCCAGGTGAACAACTGCTCGGGCTTAAGCCATAAAACCACTCATTAGATGCTACCACCTGCTCTCCCCACAGGACAGCTGACTCCAGAGAAGCACATCTTTTAATAAAGTACCCAAAACTTAACAACGCACCCCCCTGGGATGGTGCATGGACTATCTGAGTGAGCAATAATAAAATGTTAACCAGCAACACTCCTGATCCTACAGAAATTCTGTACATCCTGATGTGCAGGCTACAGGAGAAAAGAACACAATATAGATGCCCGCACACGAACCAGGAATTTAAAAGTACTTCCTAACTGATGTTACAGAGTGACCTCTGTAAATAGTGCAGGATGCCACTCTTCTGCTTTAATGAGTCTGGCTCCAAAACATAACTGGAGTTTTGGAGATAAGTACTGAAAGATAAGTACTGAAAGAACGGTCTCTGGAATCAGACAAACTGGGTTTGAACCTCCACTAATGTTGGGTTGATCAATCCTGTCCTCAGTGTTTCCAAACATAAAATGTGGAAAATACATGCTCCAGAGGGTCATTAGATAGATTAAATAGCACAGGGGCCCTTGGCTGCCAATCAGAATTGTCTGCAGCACTGAACAGAATACTGATGCCTTGGTCCCTCTCCCAGAGGTTCTGACTCAGTCTGTCTGGGTATACACTGGAATTCTGAAACTCTGCAGATGATTCTAATGTGCATAAGGTCCAGAAAAACTGAACAAACATATGGAAAGCTATCCTTCCAAAACGCCAGCTTTTAATATGGCCTGGGAAAAGAAGAATTTGGGGTTCCAGGTCTAAGTAAGATGAGGCACATAACCCGGCTAAGGCAAGTGAGAATTTTAATAACCAAGAACCTTCAGGGGAAATGTTTGTTCTGCTCTTCTTGGTTAGTAAAATCAGAAAGATGTCATTTCCAGGAATAAGTTAAAGACTTTACACATCAAGTGATATTCATGAAGATCACTCAGGATGAATGAGAAGGAACCTAAGTTGTTGGTATGAATTCCCAGAGCCTGAAGCTCTACCCAGTCACTAGTATTATAATCACCTAATGGGCCACTTTAACAAAGTAGTTATAGTCTAGTCCAAAAATGCATTTTTCACCCACTGAAATTTGCATTTGGCATCACAGACACTAACTCTGATCATTTCTGTCACTTTGTGATAATCTTGAAAAGATTCTTGGTTCCTTGATGAAGTGTTCTAGAGGGTCTCATAGGCTTTTTTTTTTTTTAAAAAAAAAAAAAAGGGAAACCTTCCCCCATGAAGCACTGCCCCCACCAAAAAAAAAAAAAAAAAAAACCTCAATCTGAAAAAAAAAATCAATAGGAAAAAACAAAAAAACATGAAAGAAAACATGAGTGAAACAAAATGAGGAAGTAGTAGTGCTCCATTCAAAAGAGGGGGTTATGCAATTCCCATTCCCAAAAAGCGAAAGAATGGCACTTTGAAATTTTCAAGAAATAAAACTTTAAGACCTTATCCTGTAATTACATAAACTTTCCCATCTATATTCCACACAACACAAACAGAAAACAGACACACATGAAACAAAATAAACACTTATTTCACATCTATTAAGATTCATTCATTCAAAGACACATCTTTTTTTCACAGTCTATAAGAAATTAGGATGCATTTGCAACCAAGGGTGTGCTGTCATTTAAGTGGCAATGGTTTTTCTTCATGATTTTTCCTCCTCAGAGTACAGGAAATAACTAGTCCATCTCACTCAGTGGCATCCTAGTTCCAATGAGATATTATATTAGTAATTGACAATAATAATACTACACACAAGGCTTTATGCTAGCAAGGGGCCAATAATACAGTCACAGAGATAGGATGAATGCAGAGAAACTTAGATGAATAATAATTAAAATTAGTTCCAAACAAGGGGCTGTATGTAGTATGGGTGTTAACAGAGAAACTGATAAAAGAATATGAAGCAGAGGGCATTCAAGCAATTGAACTCTGTCAGTAAAAATAAGGGCTGAACTTTGCTCTGAAGACGGTGAGAATTTAGCAAACTGGCAAAGCTTGGGCAGGTGCTGCCTTTCGGGGAAACAGCATGAGAAAGATGTTAAAGACAGAACACAGAGGGGCCATCTGGGGCATAATTAACCTGGGTCAGGTGGGCAGTTCAGACGTGTAATGGGAGATGGGCTGGATAATGGGATGAGACTCCTGAGGACCTGAACTGCCAGACTAAGCAGTTAAAAATTGATCGAACAAGCTGGCCTGGCATCCTGAACATCCACCCCCTGCCAAGGCGCAGGCTCTCTACAACAGCCAAAAGAAATTCCCCAGGGTGCCTGCCCACAGGCCAAAAATGGTCTGCTTCCTCCCCTACATCTTTCAGGGTATTTCTCTGCCTCTGGGCCCCTCCACTCCCAAAGGATGCCAGAGTCAGTTTTCCACCTCAGCTTCCCCTCCAGAAGTTGTCCTTGGCCATCCTTGGTGGCTCACTAAAGCTTCTGCCTCTCCAGAAAGGGAATGAATCATACAGAGCTACTCAAGTTTCGGGGAAAGGTGGCCTCTGTGAGAGGATGAGCGATGGCTGCACGACAATGGGAATGCACATAATACCCGCAAACCTGTTCACTTAATCATGGTCAAAGAGGAAATCTTAGGCATTTTTACCACGATGGCCAACCAGTGAAGCACTGTAACACACAGTCAAATAGAGACAATGAACATAGTTATGGCACAAAGGAGGATCAGGAAAGAGGTGCTCAACAAAGGAAAGACAGCTGGGGCTGAACCCTGAGGGAGGAGCAGAAAGCACGCTCCCAAAAGAGCACGTGTTCCTCCCGCTCCCATGCGTTCACCGTGAGATCACGCCCCCCCACACCCATCCCACGGGAAGTAATGGCAATGGCTGTTCACATCCCTGGTGTGGCAAAGATTCCCAAGACCAAATACCCTCTGACTCTTGGGCTCTGGATCTTGAGAGGAGGGCACAGGGTAGTGACTGCTTTATGGGTAAACACCTGTTCACAATGAGATGCAGTAGAAGACAATCAGACAGCACAGCTGGGAAGAAATATTAGTTCTGGCCAGGGATTCTCTTTCTGGAAAATTGCCGAACTACACAAACTGTGGTCTTCCCTGGTAGCTCAGCTGGTGAAGAATGCGCCTGCAATGCGGGAGACCCTGGTTTGATCCTGGGTTTGGAAGATCCCCTGGAGAATGGAAAGGCTGCCCACTCCAGTATTCTGGGCTTCCCTTGTGATTCAGCTGGTAAAGAATCCATGTGCAATGCGGGAGACCTGGATTCGATCTCTGGGTTGGGAAGATCCCCTGGAGAAGGGAAATACTCACTCCAGTATTCTGGCCTGGAGAATTCCATGGACTGCAGTCCACAGGGTCACAAAGAGTCGGACACGACTGAGCGACTTTCACTTTCTTCACTTTATACAAACTATAAACCTGCTTCTAAAATTCCCAAACAGACAGCATATTTGGAGATAGTTATTCTGGAAATCATTCTGGTTTATACATACACACAAACACAGAGGGGTTTTTCCTTTTTGACCCAGTAATTCTCCTATAACCTCATCCTAAAGGAAATAACCAGAAGCCCAAAGATCTATGTAAGAAGAGGTTCATCAGAGCATAAATGTATAAAATGGTAAGGATGAGGATCAATGTAGATACCAAACTAAGATTGGCTTGAAAAATTCTGCTCTATAAAGGGATACTATGCAAACATCAAAAATATTTTAAAGGATATGTAATAGCCTGGAAAATATTTTGCATTTCATTGCAAATGAAAATTGCAATAAGGAAAATTATACAGACCCCATTTTACAAAACAGTCTATTATATATACCTGCATATATGTTTAAGATACACATCAAACTGTATATGAAACACTATAGATATTGTTAGATGGTAAAAATAAAGGTGCTTATTTTCATCTAGATATATTTCCATATTTCCAAAGAATATATAAGTATTATTTATATGTGCTAAGTTGCTTCAGTCGTGTCTGACTCTTCACAGCCCTACAGACTGTAGCCTGCCAAGCTCCTCTGTCCGTGGGGATTCTCCAGGCAAGAATACTGGAGTGGGTTGCCATGCCCTCCTCCAGGGATCTTCCTGACCCAGGGATGGAACCTGCATCTCCTGTGACTAAGTATTATTTACAATCAGAAACATAAACTTGTCTTACCCCATGAAAGAAAGAATCATCGACATGTAGGAAACTCAGACACTGACAGGATTAAATTTAAAATGACATCTCACATCCACATGGGTTTAAGTTCAAGGACAAGGTCTGGGACAAAGATATAGTTTTGAGGCTCAAAAGTATAGAGGTGACTCCTGGGGCCAAGAGACTGAGTCAAATCTTCAAGAAAGAAAAGAGGGTGTAAAAAATGAGTCCTGAGTTAGGATTCAGGAGGAGGAAGCTGGTAAGTGGCTGTGAAAGATAAAAGGAAGTCTGGCTTTAAGAAGCGCCTGATATGCTCACTGAGTCATTATTCCGGTTCAATCAACAGTTCATATCATCACATGCGGGGCTTTCCAGGTGGCATTAATGGTAAAGAACCCACCTGCCAATGCAGGAGACGTTAAGAGACATGGATTTGATCCCTGGGTCGGGAAGATCCCCTGGAGGGCATGGCAACCCACTCCAGTATTCTTGCCTGGAGAATCCCATGGACAGAGGAGCCTGAAGGGCTACAGTCCATGGGGTCGCAAAGAGTCAGACATGACCAAAGCGGCTTCGCACACAGCCAATCACATATCCGTTCAATGTGTCCCTGACAGCATCAGTCCTCTCTTCAATCACCCATTTAATTAGTCAACAAGCCACAGTGCTAGGTGGTAAGGACACGAACTGGAAAAGAAACCATTTTTCTACCCCAAGAAGCTTCCAATCTAATTAAAAACAAATACTGCACAGAGTGGTCAGTGCTATCACAGGGTGTACACAGACCATCTAAACCTTTCTGGGATTTCTGGAAGGCTTCCTGGAGGAGGTGATATCCATTTTGAGGATGGAGGAAAATCAAGGAAATGAGGAAGAGCGAGAGCATTCCAGGAGAAGGAACAGCATAGAGACAGCATGTGCAAAGGTACTGAGACATAAGAACTCAACACAGGTCCCCTTATGGGGAAGGAACATGTGGCCTGAGGGGTGTCACGAAGGACAGGAAATGAAGCAGGAAAGCGAAGGAAGGCTATTCCATTGGTAAAGGCAGACCAAAAAAATGAAGACTGAACAAACCAGGAACGCTGCCATGTGCGGCATCACACCAGCCTTCTGATCCAATGAAATCAGTGAACATGCTGACTAGGAACAGAGCCAAGAGGCCAAGAATGAAAAGACAAGCAGAAACCCAAAGTCAATTAATGAGTCGCAGCCAACTACGTTGTTAACGCATGTAACTGTGGACCCTTCTCACACTCCATGTCACTTGCTGTCCCCTCCTTATCTCTGCTGTCCCCTCTACTCTCTTCCTCATCCACCCTCTACTACTCAGCCTTCTTGCCCTACGCATTCTCTCTCCAAGCACCCAGGCACTCTGCCAAGGGCATGTACTTCCCAGTCTGTCTAACTAATCATGTATGTCCACGTATCTATATGTGTATTTCTGTATGTGCTACTATTAACCTATGTACCTGGACACAAGATGCTTTTTTATGTACTCACGTGTCTGGGTATGTAGTATTTGAAAATGTCTGTTAATACATATTTCTGTCTTTCCTCACCTTTTGAGTGTCCTCCTCTGATTGTACATACATGCATATTTATCTGAGTACATGTATGTATGTAAACAGGTGAAAAGATGTGCTGGGCGTGAGTGGGGATGTGATGCACACACAGGCCGCAGGAGTGGACATCTGCAGTTTCAGCCCACCTGGCACCCGCTCCCCCAGTTTGGCTTTGGGGAACACTCCTTCCACCATGATCAAGGTGTCTTTGTCACTAAAGATGCCCATTTCCTCAGGGCCAAGGGATGGGCACCTAACCCATGCCTCAGACTCTCCGCTCAGAATTGGAATCCTGGACAGAAAAATAATAAAGGCTGAAATTCACCCAATTGGCTGTGCCCTAAAGAACAGTCTCCGTCTCCTACAGCCTGGATCTCCATGGTGCAGGCCCCGGGGCACCTTGTCAGGGCCACAGAAGTAGAAATTGACACACATAAGAATATTTACACACCTTCCCAGCTGCAAAGTTCTATGATTCAGAAACTATTCAACACCCTGTCATACATTACCCACGACAACAGTTTTGCCTGGGATTATTTTTAAAACTTGTATTTCTCCCTCCCTGGTTCAGTTTCTTGCTGCCTCACTGTCCCACCAGCTACTCTTCCTCTCCCAGGTCCGGAGACGCCCAGCTTCTGCCTAGTCGCCCCTAACTAATGTGGACCACAGACACTCTGCCTCACTCAGCAGCAATGAGACCTCACTCAGACCCAAACAACATGGCAGAGCTCAGAAACTGTTCCTGCTCAGGCAGACACACAAGTCACACTATTTAAAGAAATACAGACTTGTTTTTTCACTGTGGCCAAAAGTTTTAATTCATATTTCTTTTTCCTTTTGGCAGCATCTCAGGACATGAAGTTCCCCAATCAGGGATCGAATCTGCAACTCCCTGCACTGGAAATAGAGTCTCAACCACCAGACCACCAGGGAAGTCCCTCTAATCCATTAATTTTTAACCAAACAACCTTAAGTAGTATTATAAAAACCTGGTGTAGATTAATTTATTCCCTCTTGGCAATGAGCCACCTATAAAAACTGAGACTACCAGATACCAGAAATCATGACCATAAACAACTAGAAAAAGTACCAATGATAAAAAAAAATTAATAAAAATTAATAAATAAATAAGCACTATTGATGATAAGTTCTCATTCACTCACTAGTGCTGGGCCCTGTGGAATACAGATGACTAACTCTAACAGGGATCCCACCGTGGCAAACAGGGAGTGAGGGTGTGTGGCTGAGAGGCCCAAACTGCACAGGGCAAAGGGTCTTTGTATTCATTTCCCAGAAAAAGCCTGCAGTTAGAACCCAGATTTTATAAATGGAGAAAATGTAATCATTATTATGACCATTTTTTAACCCTGACGTTGGTTATCAATTATTTCAGCGTGAAATGTGTCTTGAATGCTTGCTTACAAAATAAGACTTAAACTTATGTTAAATTTGAAAGTTTTTCTTGATTAGAGGATCCATTAACAAATCTCTTTATAAAATTATGTCAAGTGTTACTGTCAAAGAATTATAACTTTGTAAATTCCAAAGAGCTAAACTGCAAGGTCAAAGGGTATGTGATGATCACGGGGCACCTGGGTGGGAACTGTGTCTCTGAGCCCTACGTGACCTGTCTTTAAACACTCCAGAACTAGCAATTTTCAACAAACATCACGGCTCTGTTGTACCGGGTCAGTGCTCAGGACTAGAGGGCAAAGATGGAAAAGACTGCCAGTTTCCTGACAGGGATAAGATCTGGTCTGGTCAGAGGCTTCAAAAGTTAATCCAGGATATGGTGAATCAAAGCAGGAATTAGAGTGACTTCCCAACCTCAACTGTCAAAGGCTGCTCGGGCTTCCAGGTCCAGGAGAAGCAGAGCTGACCCCTGGAACTCCATGGCATGGGAGAGAGTGTAGAGAGTATAGCTTCCTGCTCTGCTCTTTCTGCTATGATCCACAGACACTACTTAAAAAACCACTTTTTGGACAAAGTTCAACCTGCCCCTGCCCCATCATGCTGAAGTGATGACCATCCTACCATCAAAAAGAAAAACAGAGGCAATCGACACTGAGTTCCTCCACAGCACCATCTGCACACCCCTCACCTGCACCCACCCACACCTGCACCCATCACCCCCTCCAGCCCATCTGTCTCAGTGGAAGCAGTACCATTCCTCCTGTCCAAGAGGGCCCCGGAGTTCGAATCCCTCCTCTCCCAGTTATTAGCTGCATGACCCAAGGTGAGGTCCACATCTTGTGTATTCGTTTCCTCATCTGCAAAATGGAGTTAATAGTTGTAGCTGATAGAACTGTTGCCAGGACAAAATAATACTATTAATCCATGTCAAGTGGCTAGAAGAATGCCTGGCACACGGTAAATGCACATTAAATGTGAGTTAGCTATTATAATAGGGCAGCAGAGGATAACACGGTTGGATAGCATCACAGATTCAATGGACATGAACTTGGGCAAACTCCGGGAGATAGTGAGGGACAGGGAGGCCTGGCGTGCTGCATGGGGGTCACAAGGAGTCAGATATAACTTAGTGACTGAACAACAAGCAAGTTATTATAATTGCTATTGCTTTTATAATTTACTTGTGTCTCTTCTTAGAACTTGCCCTGGTGATTTTCCCTTTTCTTCCTTTATCCTCAAACAATTTGTGCTTGTGGTAGATGATCTTGATGCTCACTATCAATTCATAAGCATATGCTATTCCATCCACCAATGGTTAGCTCCTGTTCCCTCCGGCCTCTTGAATCTAGGCTGGCCTTGTGACTTGCTCTGACCAAGAGAATGCAGCAGGGGAACTTTCAAGCCCCAGATCTTAAGTGAACTGACAGCTTCTGCTTTATCCCTGTTGAAAGCCAAATATGATGTCCTACCTTCCTGAGACCATGACATTTTGAGAAAGCCCACGACAGCCACATGGGAAGAGAGCGGGAGGGTATGTGGAAGAGCATAAAAGTACTAGACAGGTAAGAGGAACCCTCCTGGACCTTCCAGCCCAGTCCCAGTACCAACCACAAGCCAAGTCGGGGACCACAGTCCAGGCTACATGGAGCAGAAGAATCGCCCATCTGAGCCCTGTCCAAATTCCTGACCCACAGAATCACTAGAAATAAAATAGCATTATTGTCTTAAACCACTCAATGTTGGGGTGATCTGTTATGCAACAAGAGATAACTGAAACAATGCTCCCCTTCAGCACTAGAAGACTGTTCCATCATCCATCCCATCTTAAAACAAAATATCCCACAGTTCTTCAACCCTATGTTTACCACCAGTTACTGACTTCTTTGTACCACCACTGCAGTCTTCTATTATAGCACTTAGCACACTGCTGGATAGTTATCTATGTATAGGGCTCTCTCTCCTACTGGACGGAGTTCCTTGGGGCCATGACTGACTGTTATGTTTATCTTAACATCCTCACGTCTAGGGCATTCAGCAAGTGGTAGTGAGTGCTCCAAAAAAATGTTAGCTGAGGGAATTCCCCTGGCAGTCCAATGGTTAGGACTCCATCCTCTCACTGCCAAGTGTCTGGGCTCAATCCCTGGTTGAGGAACTAAAATTCCACCAGCTGTGTGGCATGGCAAAAAAAAAAAAAAGGTTAGCTGAACAATGTATGCATGCATAAATAAAGGGAACCGCCATACATCTGGTTCACCCCAGACATGCATTGGAAAACCCAAGATGAAGATGGAAACAAACATAGGAACCAAGAAAGCAAAATTTCTAGAACCAGACAAAAGTCAAAAGGTGCAGGAAAGAGGTAAAGGGTAATATCAGCATGGTGGAGTCAAAAGCACAGAATGAAAGCCACTGAAGTTTGAGGGTTGTTTCTGAAGCACAGCTACTTTATCCTGACTGACGGAATACATTTTCTACAAGTATATGTTGTTTTGTACTCATGGGGAGCTGAACCCTAGATTGGAAGAAGGAGAAGAGGAACTTGAAAGATGTCAATGGTCAAAGTCAATATAAACTCCGATTAAAAAATAGGTAAAACAGTTTCAGGCCTAAGATTTCTGGAAATTATTTAGAAGGTTAAACTTTAAAGCCAGATCCAGACAAGAACTCAAGGTATGAATACACTGTGTTTTATTAAGAACTAAAAAGGCTCAAGGGGCATATAAAACAATGCAAGTAGGACAGCTTGGTGCACAGGTTGGGTTTCAAGCAATGTATTAAGTTTAAGGCATCAACTTCCTCCCACCAAAATTTCAAAGTTAATGAGAAATTGATTTTAAACCAGTGGTATTCACCAATTTATTAACAAAGAGGATGTATAACAACCCACACACTCTACTGTCAGAAACAAGCCACAGAAAAATAGTACAGTCAAAAACAATGAAGAGATATTATCAAAGCCACAAGGATATGATCCAGGACACAATACGAAAGGAAATGCAGTAAGAAAATGTCACCTGGTATTAAGAAAATAATTATCCTCTGTGTTGGAGGATGTGGAATATGGGCTTATAATAAGAATTCTAACTTTCTGAAACTTTTTAAAAATTTTAATATGCTAAAGTAAGAAAAGAAAAGGCATCTTTACATAATACCCTTTCAAAAGCCTGCCTCCTTCATTCCTCTTAACCGCTATCTGGTGAGCACCTTCCCGTATGTGCTGAGCCCTGGGCTGGCCTTCAGAGCCAGGACGTCTGACAGGCAGGGGGCTGGCGAGGGCCACAGGTGTCTGTGACCGCAGCTCTGGGTCCACAGAGCTCACTCGACCAAGCAAGCAAAGCCTGTGAGCGGGCATTTCAATGACAGAGACCATGGAGTCATTCTCCAACTAGACCCAGAGCAAAAGAAACCCCCAGGGTGAGGAGGACTGCTACTAGTTGTATGACCTTGAGCAAGTTTGTGAACATCTCTGACCTTTATTTCCCTCATCTGTAAAATGGGGATAACAGTGCCCACCTCGTCAAGTTCTGATGTACATTAAACAAGGTACAGGTGCCTGACACAATGCTTAGCATGCGGCTAGCGCTCTATAATTGTGGGGTATTAGTACTCCCAGGTTAGCGCTGAGCTTTCTACAAGGCAAACCAGAGAAAGGAACAGAATGGAGGTCTCAACTGAAAGCCTGAGGGAACTTTCTTGGTGGTCCAGTGGTTAAGCCTTCCCTTTCCAATGCAGAGGGTGAGGGTTCAATCCCTGGTCAAGAAGCTAAGACCCCATATGCCTCGCGGCCAAAAGACCAAAACACAGCAAATCCAATAAAGACTTTAAAAATGGTCCACATCAAAAAAAAAAAAAAAAAAGCCTTTAAGAAACAAAACAAAAGACCAAAGGCCTGAGTGCCTACTAACAAACAAGGAAGTACAACCTTAAAGGAAATGTTTTTTACCTATGATTTTGGCAAAGATAATAAAGACTGGGAATAGCCTGTAATACAGAAAGCTGGAGTAAAACTGGCACTCAATTCACTGCTAGGGAGAATGCTGATTGCTTCAACCTTTTGAGAGACCAATTTGGTAATATATGTTAAAATTTAATACATGAATACTGTCTAGTCCAGCAGTTCTATTTCTGGGAATTTATCCTAAGCAAATAATTAGAAAAGTGTATAAAGACAGACATGCAAAGATGCTCATAGCAGTGTTTTTTAATCACACCAAAGCTGAAAGCGATGTAATTATCCATCAACAGAGAACCGATTAAATAAAGTATAGAACATCCACAGCATCAGGTAAAATCATGATGTGGACCTGTATTTCCTGACAAGAAGGTTCTATGAGCAAGTGTGAAGCGATAAGAAGCAAGTCAGCAAACAACACGTAGAAGACAGTACCATTCCTTCATGTGTATGTGCTTAACATATGCTAAAAAAAAAAAAAAAAAGTCTGAAAGGAAAGACACCAGAGTGGCATAGTGGTTATCTCTGAGTGGAGGGATCTGGGGTGGTTTTCACTTTCTTTCATCTTTTTGTACTATCAAAATGCATTTAATGTGCCATAAATCTGACATATTAAGCCTTATCACATCACTCCACTAATTCTCACCTTACCTGGGGGTGACCACGAGTCCTGTGACACCTACGATGCTCCACCCAACACTCACTTTCTCCCACACCTGAGCCCCTGCCCCCCACTCCCCATCTCCACCCTGTCTGCTTTGGGCACATTAGCTTTCCTCCCATCCCTCCCTGAACACTGGCACACTCCTGTCTACGCTGATTGCTTCACCCACAGGAAACACTGTCCCCCAAAGACCTAGTTGGCTGGGCCCCTGGCCTCCTTCAAATCTTAAGAGTAAATGCGACTGTCAGAGGTTGAACCATGTCCCCCATCCCCAAATTCACATGTTGGAGTCCAAACCCTGAGTACCTCAGGATGTGACCTTATTTGGAAACAAGGTCACTGAAGATGTGAGAAGCTAAGATGAAGTCATACTGGAGTACGTTGGGCCCTCGATCCAGTGGCTGTCCTTACAAAACGGGGAAATTTGAACACAGACACACCCACAGGGAGAGCCCCCACGTGAAGACTGAACGCTGCCACAAGCCAAGGCCCGCCACAATCCAGGAGAGAAGACAGGGCAGGTCACCCCCACCCCGTGTCCTCAGAAGAGCACGGCCCCGCAGACAGGGGACTTCCAGCGTCTAGCATGGGGCTGCAATTTTCTGCTGTTTAAGCTGCCATTTTTGCGGCCTTTCATTATGGCGGCCCCAGCAATTAACACACTCACGAGGCCTCCCTCGCCACTGGACTCCCACTTCCTCCATCTCTCGATCCCAAGCCCTCTACCTGCTCCATTTCCTCACGGCATCTACCAACAAGTAACACGCCATGAAATTACCTTTATTCACGGAGGCATCCCCAGGGCCCAGTACAGGGTCTGCACAGAGTAAGTAGGCACTCAAGAAGGATCTGCTACACAGAGAAACAACACAGGACAAAACAGATCAAGGCTGGCCTGGCCGAGCTAACTCTCCAGTGGAGGGAGACAGAAGAAGCAGACATGTAGAAGGTGGTGACAAGTGCCGTGGAGACCACCAGGGCAGGGTCAGGCGCAAGGAATTGAGGAGGGGCTGCTGTTTCTTTAAAACAGAGTCAGGGAAGGAGTCTCTGATGACGTGAGACCTGAGCAGAGATCTGAAGGAAGGGGCGCCATAAACCATGGAGATCACAGCTGAGATAAGAATGTTCCAGGCACAGAGAACAGTAAGTACAGATTAGTTCAATAAACACATACCATTTGTATAATCAGAATAGAAAAAAAAAAAAATAAGGCTATTGTAAGTCTGAAAATGCATCCAAATATTTAAAAGCCCAATGCCAACGCCAAGGAAGAAGAATCTGGTTTTATAAATTCTTAAGACTCTATTCTGGCCCACGCTGAAAATTTCAACCCCTTCCCAGCCCTGTCCCCAGCCTACCCTCCAACAAAACAGGGGGAGAGAGATGAGTTAGGAGGTGAGAAGTGAGGTGAAAGTGGAAGGTGACAGGTAACTGTGAGAAGGCTTGAGGTGAGGTAAAATGAGGTGAGAGGTGAAAGGTGAAGTGAGAGATGAGGTATAAGGTGAAGGTGCGTGCTTGGTCACTTCATTCGTGAGCGACTCTTTGCAACCCTATATACCGTAGCCCACAAGGCTCCTCTGTCCATGGGATTCTCCAAACAAGAATACTGGAGTGGGTTGCCATGCCCTCCTCCAGGGGGTCTTCCCCACCCAGGGATGGAAGCGGTGACTCCTACATCTGCACTGGCAGGCAGGTTCTTTACCACTAGCGCCACCTAGGAACGTGAGGGGAGGTGAATCAGTCCTGAGGTTGAGAGGCCTGGAGATCCCTGATGGTGTCTTAGGGCCAAGAGCAGGGAATGTGACTGCTATCCTAGCCACCAGCCGCCTACCTGTCCCCATCAGGTCTGGCCTGTGCTGATCACCTGTGTCAGCCGGCACGTTCCCACAGCCAGCACCCGTCCTGTGCTCCGGCCCTGCCCTCAGGCCACCATGGATCCCAGCTCTGACTAAGGTTCACTCCTGCTACCTGACCAGCTAGTTCCCATTCAGCCTCACTTTGGGGGTTTTTTTTGAATTGCAATTAAAAAAAAAAAATACCCACATATCATACAAGTTACCATAGTGTTTGGTACATTCATATGGTTGTACAACCCATCTCCAGAACACTTTTCATCCTGCAAAAGAGAAACTCTGCACCCACTAAACACAGCTCCCTCTGGCCCTCCTTCCCTCCGCCGCTGGCCAGCTCCACTCTACTTTCTGTCTCCACGATTCTGGCAACTCTAAATACAAGTGGAATCACACAGTATTTTGTCCTTTTTGTGACTGTCTGCTTTCACTTAGGTCCATCCATGTTGCAACCTGAGTCAGAACTTCCCTTTTTTTGTAAGAAGGAATACTGAGTCCCTTTATGGACAGACCGCGTTTTGTTTATGTCTGTTGATGGACATCTGAGTTGCTTCCACCTTTGCCTTGTTTTTGGTACTTGTTGGCTTCAGCTACCTCCAGGCACTCCTGTAATCCTTGGGGTTTGAGATCAGTGCAGGGCAACCTAGGATGGAGCCAAAGGCCTCTAAACGTGCCCAGGCTGAGGGGAAACACGGAGCAGGGGCGGTTCTGAGCTACACGACCTGACAGATACCAGTCCAGTTCTGAACCTGCTGCTGCTCCTTCCCTGCTTCCCAACCCACTTAAAACCTGAATTTTTACCAGTTAAAGACTCCCTACTGATAGGTGAAACCAAGTCAGGGAAATGTACCCATCCTCAAGGACACACTGCCGAGGCCAGAGCTTCTCGAACCTCTGTGTGCTAAGTCCCTCTCGTGTCCAACTCTCTACGACCCCTGTGGACCGACCACAGCCCGCCAGGCTCCTCTGTCCATGGGATTCTCCAGGTAAGAAAACTGGAGTGGGTTGCTGTGCCCTCCTCCAGGGGATCTTCCCAACCCAGGGATCGAACCTAAGACTCTTACGTCTCCTGCACTGGCAGGTGGGTTCTTTACCATTAGCACCACTTGGACTTAAACAGTATACTCCATAGATCCAAGCAGACCCGGGCAAGGGCCTTCCTCACACACACCCCGGGGAGATTTGGGAGCCACTCCATGCCCTGTAACCTGCAGGAACAAAGGCCTAGTAACCCCCTTGCCATTCTCTCCTGTCTCTTGGGCTCCCCATTTGCTGTGTGTGTGCGAGGCATCCCCCTCGGCAGGCTCCCCAGCCGTGTTCACAGCCCTTCAGGCTGTGTGGCTCCAAAGTGAATCCCGGCACTACGGTGAGGCAGGGCTCCCTCCGCAGGCCCCAATGCCAGAGCAAAGAAAGGAGCTGGAGGGCTTCCCCAGGACTCCGCAGGGCTGCCAACACCTGCCCGGCACCAAGAGCGGGAACCCCCGTCCGGCCCTGACCTCCTGGCAGGACGGCCACCCACCGCCCAGGGGAGCTGTCACCGTGCATGTCCGGCCTGCGGGCCACCAGGAAAGGCAAGCGGCCGGTGCCCGCCTGGCCCACTGCCGAGATGGCCTCCCAACTGCAGCCCACACCATCTGAGGCCTGGCAATTCGTCCACTCAGCTCCCTCCACAAACCAGCGTTATTTCCTCACATTCGGCCTCCCCTCTCACACCCCCTTAGTCTCAGCAGAGGGCCTCATCCACCATCCCCAGGAACAGGTCACCACTCCTCAGCCCACGCCCCCCCCCCCACCGTCTAGCTCCAGCTCTCCTGCGCTCTCCCCTGCGTCGCCTCCCCCCAGAGCCCTAGAGCCTTCGCTCCTACCCTCATCGCCCCTTCCAGCACCATCCATCTCCTCTTTCAGCCCACCCCCTCCTCACCGGCACTCGGGGGCCCCTACCTGCCCCCTCTTCACCTTCCATGAACTTGCTGCCCACTTCACACCCTGAAGAGACACAGGACCCGCCAAAGCAGGACTCAGCCTCCCTGCTCCACCGCCAGCCAGTCACCGCCAAGTGCATCCCGAGCTTGAAACCATGGAGGATCGGAGGAGGGCAACTCTCAGGCGTCAGATCCTGTCACTTCCCCCTCTCATTGGCCCTCTCCAGCACACGGGTTCCGGAGACCCGCACCCACCGTGTCCATGTTCTCCTGAGCGCCCACCTTCTACATCCCTGCTCCCACCCCTGGCACAAGCCTCGTCCTGAGCGCCCAGGCTGTGGACTCGGACTTGAAGGAGCGTGAAACCGTGGGAGCCCCCCGAGGTGTTTCAGCGAGAAAGTGATGATGTCACGTCAAGCAGGCTGGTTTCCACAAGGACCCCCAGCTGAAGCGGGGAGATGAACCGGCTGGAGCCAGAGCAGTAATGGGGGGAAAGAGGACTGGCATGTGGACAGGGGCACTGCTGATGGAGAGAAGGGTGGACAGACTTAAGGGCCGCTTCCTCCCCACCATGGCAGTCACGGCCCTTCATTCACTGAGGACTCAATGCCCAGCTCCTGGCCCTCTCACCTCACTCCTGGTGAATCTGGCACCCACAGAGGATTCACCCAGAGCCTGCATTCACGGTCCACTCCAACAACCAATTCCTGCAGCCACATCCCACACCCTTAACCGAGACCAATGCCAGCACGGATTCCCTTCTGAAACCGCCATCCCTCCAGCCAGCCTCCCACCTCACTGCTATCTGGGATCTCCCCGGACCCCCTTTCTCAGTCCTCCTCCCTCCCCCACCCCTTCCTTCCTCATCCAGCCCAGACTCTGCACCACACCACCGACCATGTCTTCACAAATCCCTCCACTCCCCGTGGCTCTTGACCACGTCTGCCCAAGATTCCCAACCACGCACCTCCCCTGGCCCACAGGGCCTGTCAGCTGCTACAGGACAAACACCTTCACGTGTGCCCTGGCAACACCACAGCTATCTCCTGTCGCCTCAGGCTTCCCCCCCAACCTTCCAGCAGTCCCCTCCAGTTCCTTCTCCCATTATTATTTCTCTCCTACGCGTGCTATGTTGAGCCTGCCTGCCCAAAGGAACTTCTTCATTTTGGAGAACTATCCTTCAGTTACTTCTATGTGCTCAGTCGTGTCTGACTCTTTGTGAGCCTGTGGACTGTAGCCTACCAGGCTCCTCCGTCCACGGGATTTTCCAGGCAAGAGTAATGGAGTGGGTTGCCATTTCCTTCTCCAGGGGATCTTCCCGACCCAGGGATCAAACCCAGGTCTCCTGCATTGTAGGCAGACGCTTTACTGTCAGAGCCACCAGGGATTCTATGTGCTTCTACTCCTTCTTAAATTTTCAACCACTGCTTTTACTGATTCTTTCATGACGCCTATGAACATAACCAAGTCTACATATATGTTTTCAAAATCTCCATCAACCCTATGAAGTCAATAAGTGGCAAATCTGGTCACCTCCTGCCCTCCTTGGGTCTGTAGGGGCTCCCATTTTTCTCAAGATCCCCTAAGTCTGAGTCCACAGCCTGTGCTCTCAGTAGGAGGTTTTATGAGGTGGGGTGGGAAAAGGGACCTAGGACACAGGAGCTCCTGAGAAAATGAAGACCGGTGGGTGTCCTGGGGGCAGGGATGCAAGAGGAAAGAGTATTTTTTTTTTTTTTTAAGAAGAACTGAACACAATGGCCTGCGGCAGGTCACTGGGCTAGAACATCTACAGGACAGTGAGATGGTGACACTCACAGACATTCGGTAGAAGCTGGACAGTTGCTATAACACATGCGGCCCAAGGCATCCAACCTGTGGACCTGAAACATGGGAGCTAAAGGGTACTCAGAGATCATCTCAGCAACCCCTTCTTACACTGATGAGATAACCCAGCATAGGGTAACCTGTCCACAGTCACATGGCAAGTCACTGGCTGAGCAGGGCATACTCAGGTTTGCTAACTCACAGCTCAGCGTGCTTTCCAACAAATCGTGCTGCCTAAGCACATGAAAGAGAAATCATGTCACTGCAAGCCCGCAGATGAAAGGTGGGTGGTCACAACTTGGAAACAAATTAGATCAGTGAGAACAGCATCTTTCTAGCTGGGAAAAATCAACCTCGTGTGATTATAATTACAGTAATTAGCTGCCTCTAGCACCCAGGGCACTGAGAGAAAAACCTGTGGCTCCCAGGTCCCCCGAGATTTCTCACAACCCCTGGCTGGGTTCTGTTTTCAGGATTAAATGAGGCATTTCCTGACAAAGACTGCAGCAGCTGTTCCCAAGGGGCTGGGGAGGTGAGGATTTATAATGACATCCTCCATGCCCTTTGATTCTCAACCCAAAGACAACCAAGCAAACAAGATGGAATCCCAAACAGTTTCAACGTCATGGTTTTAAATCAACTGTTCTAACAGTGAAAAGACAATTGCAAGATATTAAGTGGAATATCCCCCAAATGCCATCAACTTTCAACTAGGGGTTTATGGTATCTGGATCAGCAGTTCCAAAGGTCAAAGTGCCTAAAAATAAGCTGTGAATTTGTTAAAAAAGGAAGATTCCCAGTTACTAACACTGAAGATTCTAATGTAGGTGAAGGGAGAGCCACAGAAATCTAAATTCTTAACAAGCACCCCCAAGTCCCCAAAGGATGATAATGATGCAGGGGGTCTAGGGGTCACACCTTCAGAACATTTATTTATGTCTTCGTTTATAGGCTACTACACCACTCAAGAAGTATAGCAAATATTCAACTGAAAACGCTCATAATAAACAGTGCATTAAGTAACCTAAAAAGTTAACAGGGCATTAAGCATACATGCCATGAAAAAACAAAATGGCAGATTTTGCTAACCAAAATAATCAAATTTCAAGACTATATAAAATTTAAAGGAAAATCCATTAGGAGGAGGAGAATACAACAAAAAGGAGCGGAAAAAAAACAGTTGCTATCTTAAAAAAGAAATTACATATATATGTGTGTATACATATATATTGGGCTTCCCAGGTGGCTTAGTGATAAAGAACCTGCCTGCCATATCAGAGATGAGGGTTGGATTCTTGGGTCGGGAGGATCCCTAAGAAATGGCAATCCACTCCAGTATTCTTACCTGGGAAATTCAAAGGACAGAGGAGCCTGGCGGGTTACCGTCCACAGGGTCACAAAATAGTCAGACACGACTTAGTGACTAAACTATACATATATACCATGGATAAACAAGCAAAAACAGAAAATTCACAGACTACAAATACAAAATAAAAAATATTCAACTCAAAAGTAATAAAAAATTAAAGCAATGTGTTACAAATTTAACAACAGTTTTCAAAGTAATAATGCTGGCGGTGATGAAGTGAAACAGTAAACTGCATAGACTGCTTGGGGTAGTTTCAGCCTTACAATTTTACGTAAGAAGCTGATTCCTTTAACAACCACCTACTGAGACATGTATTAGACACCCAGCACACCAAACAAAATATGCAAAGATCCAGGCTGGTGGATTTAGGTCTAAACTGTAGTCTAATTTCTCTTCTGGAAATGTATTCTAAGGGGGAAAAAGAGCCCACACACAAAGAAATCTAGACAAAGCCTTAGCTATATACCTATTCATCACAGCATTATTTATAACAGGAAAAAAAAAAAGCTGGAAATAATAAAAGGATAATTGAGTAAATTATTAGAAAGGAAACTGTGTTTTCAAACAATATTTCATTAATAAGGAAATGCTTAAGTTAAATGTTGAGTGAAAAAAATAAATACATAAATTCAATTTTTTCTTTAACGTTAAAGCAAAGACAAAGTTATTTACAGTTAGCTATAGGTTGTGGGATTAAGGATACCTGTTATCCGTACTTTCCAATAATTTTCAAAGTTTCAATTTCATAATAACTATTATCTTAAAGAAAGACTTACCCCTGAATAAAATGAAGAAATGGGGTATAATCTTTTCTTTTTACATTGTAGATGTAGGATTCCTAAAGCACTCCATTCAAAAACAAGTCCAAAGCATTACAACTTGTTTCCACAACAGTGAACCATCAAGACCAAACTTATAAATGTTTAAACAAACCAAAAAAAAAAAAAGAAAAAAGGGCACATTCAAAATGCTGAATGAAACAGAAATAGACAAGAAATGAATAAAAGGCAGAAATTTACATAAAGACTGAATTCTGGGGGTAACTGAAGGGTGGACTCCATTTAACAGTTACCAAGGAAAGACAAACCTGTGGAAGGAGACAGTCTGTAGGCAGCCACAGAAGGAACAAGTGCCTAACCTAGGAGACCCAAGGCAGGAGAAAAACACTTTCTAATGCCGCTTACTCTTCAGAAAGAGAACAAGCACAGCAGGGTTCGGGATAGCCTCCTCCAGCCCCACTCCAATGGGGAAAATACAACACTCAGGACGAGGAGCCGGAGGGTCCTAGAGGCACAGAGACAAGACGTGGGCCAAACAACTGAAACACAGCATCTCCTTAGGGTCCCATGCCACTCACCATGCCCAGGTGTCCTACATTAGGAAGCCACCCTCCACCACTATCACTCTCTCAGCCTTCCAGAGGATCAGCGCCACCTTTTAAGAAATCTTCCCTGGGAAGCTGTTTCCCTTGCTGCCTTTCCAGCCCCGGGACAGCCCACACTGGGGTCTGTTATGCGCTGCTTTGGGTCCCAGCTGGATCCCTGAGGACAAGCACCGTGTCCTCCCTCCTTCAGTTCCCATCCTATGACGCAGCCTAGAAGCAGCTGTGCAAACCAGAGGGGCCCGGTACACCAACCAGCCAAAGGATGAAGTCTCTGCTTCCGTGATGTCGGCTCTAGAGCGGAAATAAAACGACTTTCAAGTCTCCGCGTTTAATGTTTGCGTTGGAGGTTATGGGGAACAGGAAAAGACTAGAGAAGGGAAAATTATGGAGGGACAGTACAAACAGCTCCATTTACTTTGAATTTATCAAGAGAATTACTTGCATTAGCCACAACATCTACAGCACATCCAGATGGCCATATTCACATGAGGAAGCTGTACAGAGGTTACCGTACATGGAGTCTGGAGTCAAACTAACCCAAACTCCTACAGCCTTAGTATTCTCACCTGTAAAATGGGGATAAGAATGCCTGACTCACAGCATATCAGATCATGTACGTAAAATGTGGCGCCTGGCACACAGGATGCACTCAGTAAACGGAAACAATCAGTTTGCCATGTCTCATAGCAGATGAATCCATTCGTATCAGATGGGCTTTACTGCTTGACTAAAGCCAAGAGCCCACTTCATGATTACTTCTTCTCACGAAAAGCCCAGGATCTCCATTTCTCTGGACACACAGGCTACAACGCACAGGAGCAAGATTGAGAGCTGAGGCACTGGGTCAGGCAACAATGACTCTGAAAATGCCCAAAAGAAACCCATTTTGTCCCCCTGGTTCTGCTGTGGCTCCCTGAGCAGGGTTCCACCCAGCTATAGGAAAGCCATGAGGTGGTCTCAGGTGTTCCTAAGTTCACAGGTTAAGTGCCATAAGGCAAATGGAAACCAGAGGACTCTGCACCAACTAGCCTGTGACCTTGAGCAAGTCAGTTACGTGTCAATTTCCTCTTCAGTAAGAGGAGCGGTTCCAGTCTGTGATCCCTCAAGTCCCTTCCTGTGCTTTTGTGTCCCATCCTCTATGTGGCACTGGTTATAATTCCGACAGTGAGGTCCAGGGACACCTTCAAACGTGTTCCATTTCCTTCCAGAGCCACTTGGTAGTCCTCTGGCACAGCTCCCACCAGAAGGGAGGGTTTGGAGTTGCTTCCACAGCTTTCTGGTTTTGTTCAGCATGCAGCCGCTCTGTACACTGCTCACTCCACCTTTTCTGCCCCCAAAGTGGTCCTACGCGTGCACGCACTTTGTGTGTGTGTGTGCACGCGAACGAGCATGCACTGGGGCAATCACCGGGTTGCATCATGTCAGCTCAGAGATGGTTTGCAGACCATCCTGTGTGTATGCTCAGGGTGGACAAATAAACATTTCAGAGGAGCAATATGAATTAAATCATTTCCTCAACAACAAAACCCGCCCACTTGCTTCTTCATAAATCATGCCTCTTAATTCCACGCTGACTAACAGTCAGTAAACTGCCTCTATTATAAAAACAACCCTTACTCCTTTCATGCCCTGACACTTAAGAATCACAATATTTTCACACTCCATTGTACTAATGCCTTTGCAGAAGTAACAGCAAGAGCTATTTCCCTGGAAAGATCCATGGCCAGGGCGCTTTCCAAGAGATATTCTTTGAGTGTTCTTTGTGTCCTGGTGCACTGGGGGACACGGGCAGCTGCCTGCATCTGGGGGACGCAGGGCCACCCAGAGTAATGAAACACTGTTTTAAAGCACACACACCGAATGTACCCTTTCGCCCCGACCATCAAGTATTTCCCCAAATTTGCTGTAACCACATTCATACAGCCGTGCACAAATACAATTGCAGTGCCTGCGTTTTGCAGGGGAAAATAAAGACACATTCTGAGATGAAGCCGCCAGACTCGCCTCAGGCTCCGTGGACAGCAGAATAAGCTTTGCAGACCTTTGGCAAGATTGGCCAGAATCTGCTTGCTTTTTTGTATTATTTTTTCCGTGCCTTTATCTACTGGGCCCAACGAAAATGGAAAAGCATCTCCAGAAAAGAGGGCGAGGGAGCGGTGGAGAAATAAAGAGGATGGGCGGGGAAAGCCGGATTTTGAAAAGAGCAGCGATAAAGGGAAAGCAGGGTCGCGCCGGAGGGTCTCCGCGGTGCTTACCTGGGGCGCACGAGGTCGGCCGGGCCAGCAGCAGCAGCCAGAGGCCGGGGAGCAGCAGCCCCGAGCGGCGGCGGCGGCGGCGGCGGGCGCGGCGGGCGGAAGGCCCGCGGCCGCTCGGCCCCGGGACCAGCGCGACCCCGGCGCGGGTCTTCCCCTCCATGGCCGCGCCTCGGCGTCGGCGCCGCGCCCCCGGCAGTCCCGGCCGGCGCCCCGGCCCGGCCTCGCGGCTCTGCGCTCTCAGGCCCGGGAGGGGCGGCCGCTGCGGCGGCGGCGGCTGGGACGGGGCGCCGCGCACCGGCGCGGAGAGAGGCCGGCGAGGCGGGGGCGGGCCGGGGGCCGGAACCGCGGACGGACGGGGGCTGCCAGCCGCACGCCGGCCTCGCCGCTCCGCCCCCTTCGGAGCCTCCGAGGCGCTGCCCGGCAACGCGCGGGCCCGGGCGCGGGGAGGCTAGCACCACCTCCCGGCCGGCCGGGAACCTGCCGGAGGGGCGGCCGGGCGGCGGGCGCGGGCGCGCGGGGGCTGCGCGGCGCAAGGCCCGCGCCCGGCCCGCCCCCGGATCCGCCTCCCGGGAGGGGGCCGCGGGACGCGGGAGGCCTGGGACCAGCCGGCGGCCGGCGCCGCCCCAACCCGCACCGAACACCGGGCCCCGCCGCCCTGGTGGCCCGGCGTCCAGCCCCCCGGGGTGCCCGGAGGGAGGGGGCGCCGCGAGGAGGGGTCAGAGCCGGAAAACCTGGCCCGCGCGAGTGCGGCGGGCCTCTCGCTCCGCCTCTGGCTCGAGTTGGTGCGGGGCAGCAGGTGTGAGTGGGGCTTCTGCGTTGGTAGGACGGCCTTCGGGGCTGCAGCGGGGACAAAGCGAAGGAGAAATCGGCCCCTTTCCAAGAGTCCGACGCGCAGTAGAGGAAAGCGCGCGCACAGCCCTACCCATCCTGTCTCCCGCCGGCAGGTCTTGCCTCCGGACCAGGTCACTGGGAAATGAACAGACAGGATGCTCTGGGCCCAGGAAACCCGCAAATCGCGCACGTAGTAGGCCTGCAGGAGGCGCCTATAGAATCGAATTGAAGCAGAACGCCGAAGAATTGATGCTTTTGAACTGTAGTGTTGGAGAAGACTCTTGAAAGTCCCTTCGACTGCAAGGAGATCCAGTCTATCCTAAAGGAGACCAATCCTGAGTGTTCATTGGAAGGACTGATGCTGAAGCTGAAACTCCAATACTTTGGCCACCTGATGTGAAGAGTTGACTCATTGGAAAAGACCCTGATGCTGGGAAAGATTGAAGATGGGAGGAGTAGGGGACGACAGAGGATGAGATGGTTGGATGGCATCACCGACTCAATGGACATGAGTTATGGTAAACTCCGGGAGTTGGTGATGGACCGGGAGGCCTGGCGTGCTGCAGTCCATGGGGTCGCAAAGAGTCACATGCGACTGAACTGAACAGACTGGGGAGAGAACCACGCACTCCCAGGCCCTCTTAGGGAAAGCAGTGGTCTTGGGAGGGCAAGAGAATGTCAGAGGCTTGTTCAGACTGGGTGCGAGGATCAGGAAAGCGAGGATATGAGTTAACATTTGTTTGGTGCCTGCTGTGCGCGTGCAGAGTGTCTAACTCCGAGGGCGCCCTGTGGACTAAAGGTCTTGGAATGCGGAATTGACAGTTTTGGATTTTGGGGTCCTCATGGAATGCTTGCACCAGTTAGATTATGAAAGGTGTGAGCTGGGGACACTGTCGTATTGCCCCGAGAAACTACGATGGACTGTGGAGAAAGTGAATCACCCCCAAAGGATGCAGGTTGCTCTCCAGTCTGCTTTCCCTGCTAGGTCCAGCCTTGCAGCTCCAGTCCAACTAAGCTTCCTGTCTGGTGGTGAGAGTATTGGCGAATCAGTAATAGCTCTTGCTCAGAATAAGGCTGAGGTACCGACCTGTAAGTACCTACGTGTTAGTTTCAAGGAAGATATTTGAGTGCTTCAGCAGCACATATACTAAAAATTGGGAGGAAGATAATTGAGAATAAAGGTTAAAGATAACTTTTATTGATATTCCTATTTGGTTTTGTACTTTTTAATCCCTTCTGATCATAAACAGTCCTTGTTCTTAGCCCTTGATCACCTCCCTTCATAAGGAGCTTTGCATACCTTGCTTCCAGCTCGTAATCTGCAGGTTAGTACTCAGGCGGAGACACTGCCTATCAGCGTGCATCTGGTCCTTGGATATCAGCCCTAGATCTTCATCTTCTGATTTCACCTCATTTGACCACAGAGCCCTGCCTTGGGTAATTCTTAAATTGTCTTGTCCTGTTAACGTTATCTTTTATGAATTTATGCTTTGTGTCTACAACCAGATTAATAGGAAGTTCAAAGATGATGTCATCCTGCTTCGCACTGCCCATAGCACCAGTCAACCCCTGTTATCCATTTGTTGATTTGAATTAGAGAATCCACCTGCCCAGTGAAGAGGTTCAACCTTTCAGATCTGGCCCTAGCCTCCAGGAGGCTTCCACCTACCCTAGAAGCCAGGATGTGAGAGAAAGGAGGTGCCCTCACAAATTGCAAGTCAATTCGAGAAAAATGAAATATTTGCCCAGCCATTAAGAAGGGATCAACATCAACTGGAACTAGAAATTGCAACTTCAATAGGAATGAGGAATCTCTAAGGAAAATGAGATTCCTAGTGTCCCATAGTTTCCCAGCTCTGAAGGCATAAAACTCAATGTTCGGGGAACTCCCTCACGATCCAGTGGTTAAGAATCCACCTTCCTGTACTTCCCTGGTGGTCCCGTGGTTGAGAATCTGCCTGCCAGTACTGAGGACACAGGTTTGATCCCTGGTCAGGGAAGATTCCACATGCCAGCGAGCAACTAAGCCCGTATGCCATGACTAGCAAGCCTGAGCTCCAGAGCTTGTGAGCCAAACTACTGAAGCCCTCAAGCCCTAGAGCCCATGCTGTGCAACAAGAGAAGCCACAGCACTGAGAAGCCCTTGCACCACAACTAGAGGGTAGCCTCTGCTCACCACAACTAGAGAAAACTGGAGCAGCAAGGAAGACTCAGAACAGCAAAAAAAGTTAAAAAAAGAATGCACCTTCAGCACAGGGGATGTGGATTCAATCCCCGCTTGGGGACTAAGACATCACATGCAATGGCTCAGCGAACCCTGCAAGACAACTAGAAAGCCCACATGTCAAAACTAAGACCCAACATGGAAACCACCTAAGCACTCATCAACAGGTGAATGGTAAAGTAACCACACACACGCACACACAAACACACACACACACACAACTATTATTTAGCCATGAAAAAGAAGGAAATCCCGTTACTTGCAACAACATGGATAGATCTCACAGGCATTATGCTAAGTGAAATAGAGAAAGACAAATACTGTATGATCTCATTTATTTGTGGACTCAAAAAGCATGGAGCTCATAGAAACAGAGTGGTGATTACCAAGGATTGAGGGAAATGGGGAGATGTTGGTCAGAGAGTACAGACTTTCAGTTAAAAGATGAGTAGTTCCCAGGATCTAATGTTCAGCAAAGTGATTGTAATCAATAATAGTTTTAAGTTGTGAGCAGCACAGAGCTTTAATAGATTCAACATAACAACAAAATAGTAATTATGTGAGGTGAAAGTTGTGTTAACCTTATTGTAGCAAACATCTCACTATATATCTGAGTATCAAATTATCACTTTGTGCACCTTCAACTTACACCATGTTATATGTCAATTATACCTCGATAAAGCTGGAGGCGGTAAGAATCATTGAGCTAGAAGTCTGAGTCCAACTTTCTGCTAAAAATGGTAAGACAGAAACTTAGTAGAGAAGCTGGGATAGATTAAGAACTCAAACACCTGGCTAAAAGGTCTAGACTTAACTTTGTAAGCAATTGGGGTATCATTAATGATTTTTTTTGAGATAGTATTACAACTAAACACAAGAAGGTTACTCAATTAACAATATATGAGATGATCTGGAGAGAGAAAAGACTGCAAGTGGAGAGACTGATTAGGACAAGATGTTAACGGTGCATGACTGAAGTGTAAAGGATCATAGGTTTTTTTCACCATCAAACAGACCTTTTAAAAAAATTGATTATATCCATTTGTGCCAGAGTGTAGGGAAACAGGCACTCTCAGATTCTAGTGGTGGAGGTGTAAATTGGTATAACCATTTTGGAGGATGATTAAGCCTTATCTATCAAAATTTAAAATCAGTTCACCATCTAGTACAGAAAATTCCATACATACACACACACACACACACACACACACACACACACACATATATATGAAGTGAAGTCGCTCAGTCATGTCCAACTCTTTGCAACCCCATGGATTATAGCCTACCAGGCTCCTCTGTCCATGGAATTTTCCAGGCAAGAGTACTGGAGTGGGTTGCCATTTCCTTCTCCAGGGGAATCTTCCTGACCCAGGGATCAAACCCAGGTCTCCCTCATTGCAGACAGACACTACCATCTGAACCACCTGGGAATATATATGCTTTTGTTTCTGCTTCTTCGTTTATTTTTATTCACTGCTTTTCCTTTTTTTAATCAAGCTTAATTCAGACAGGTAAATTCAGTCAAATAATTCAATCAGATAAAATTCACTTCTTTGTACCTACAGCTCAATGAATTTTGACAAGTAACTGCCACTACATTTAAGACACAGAGCATTTCTACTGCCCTACAAAGTTCCCTAATGCCAGCCCACAGTCTACCCCCTGCCCCATCCCAATACCTAACAACCACCAATCTGATTTCTATTTCTATAGCTTTGCCTCTCCCAGAATTTCATATATAAATGGAATAATACGATTTTTAGCCTTTTGTGACTGGTTTCTTTTGCTTACTCTGAGATTCATTCTAGTTGTTGTGTATATCAGCAATTTGTCCCTTTCTGTTGCTAACTAGTATTCCATTGAATGGCCATACCACAGTTGGTTAATCCACTCACCAGTTGATGGACATTTGGCTTGTTTTCAATTTTGTTTTGTTTTGGCTGTTACAAATACAGCTGCTATAAACATTTGCTTCCAAGTCTTTGTGTGACAATGTTTTCATTTCTCTTAGGTAAAAACCTTGGATTTGAGTTGTTAGGTCATGTGGCTAATATATATTTAACTTTACACAAAACTGCAAACTGTCTTCCAAAGTGGATATAATATTTTACATTCTCACCAGCTATGTATGATAGTTTCAGTTGTTCCACGTCCATGTCAGCACTTGCTTTTATCAGTCATTTTAATTTGTACCATTCTAGTAGGCATGCGGGGCTTCCCAGGTGGCTCAGTGGTAACGAATCCACCTGCCAATGCAGGAGATGTGGGTTTGATCCCTGGGTCAGGAAGATCCCTGGAGAAGGAAATGGCAACCACTCCAGTATTCTTGCTTGGAAAATTCCATGGATAGAGGAGCCTGGTGGGCTATGGTCTATGGGGTCGCAAAAGAGTCAGACACAGCTGATTGACTGAGCACACACACACACACAGTAGGCATGTAGTGATATTTTGTTACGGTCTTTAATTTGCATTTTCCTGATGACTGATGTTATTGAACACCTTTCAAGTGTTTATTTTCCATTAATGTTTCTTTTTGATGAAGTGCCTGTGTGACTCTTTCACTCATTTTATAACTGCACTGTTTTCTTATTATCAAGTTGCAAGTATCTTTATCCTGGATACAAATTCTTTTTCAGACAACTGTTTTTGCAAATATTTTATCTGAGTCCATAGCTTGTCTTTGTATTCTCTTAACAATTTCTTTTGAAAAGCAGACATTTTTAACTTTGATGAAGTCCAATTTGTAAATATTTTTGCTTTTGCTTTCTGTGTCCTAAGAAAATTTTTGTCTAACCCGAGGTCACAAATATGTTCTCCTATGTTTCCTTTTAGAAATATAATGGTTAGCTTTCATGTTTAGCTCTTCAATTCATCTGAGTCAACTTCTATGTATTTTGATAGATAGAAGTTGCCATTAACCTTTTGCATACAATGTCCAGTTATTATAGCACCATTTGCTAAAGACTATCCTTTCTCCATAAGAATTAATTTTATACTTTTTTATATTTATTTTATTAATATAATGATATTAAGTATAGTGTTAATTAATGTTTAGTTTTACTGCATTGAGTCTTCACCACTGGTTTTCTGTAGTTGTGATAATCAGGGGCTACTGTCTAGTTGTGATGTATGGGCGTCTCATTGCAGTTGATTTTTTTGTTGCACAGCACAGGCTCAAGAGCACATGGGTTCCAGTAGTTGTGGTACACAGTCTTAGTTGCCCTTTGGCATGTCGAATTGTCCCAGAGCAAGGATGGAACCCATGTCCCCTGCATTGGCAGGTAGAATCTAAACCACTACACCACAAAGGAAGTCCAATTTTATACTTTTTAAAAATATATTACAACGTATATGTGGGTCTTTACTTGGCCCTTCTGTTCTGTTCCATGTAAGATCTATATACCTCATAAGGGAGGAGAGAAAACAAGACAGTGTAGTGTAATCCCATTAATGGAAAAAAGTGTGTTGATTGGAAATCCACTTTCCCACTGGGAAAAGAAATAATGTTTGGAAAGAGATTGAGGAGTAAATATTTGAAGAGAAATGTTCACTTTTATAGAGAGGAGTATTCATTTGTTACTCTATATGTTAACACATCTGATTATAGTATAATAATATTATATCATTTGCATTTTTAACACAAGCATAATGCTTTTGTATTTTAACTAAAATCTCTGTGTGTTTGAGTGGAAATTAGCAAACAGATGAGACACACACATCTCTGGGAGATAGTGAAGGATAGGGAAGCCTGGCGTGCTGCAGTTCATGGGGTCGCAAAGAGTTGGACACGACTTAGCGACTGAACACAACCACCACCACTTTGGATGTTAAAAGTGCTGATGAAATATGAGGAAAGAAAAGAATAAAAGATGATTCAGAGGTTTTTGAGGTCATATGTGCAAGAGTAGGTGCAAGAGTAAGTCGAAGGAAGCTGGTGGAAAGACTGGGGTGGGGGAAGAAGACGGTTGGGAGCTAAATTCGAGGAGCTGGGTTAGTACCCAGTGCTAACAGGGAATGATGTTAGCACGAGCAGTGGGTGGTGAAGGTGAGCCTCAGGCTTAGGGGATTAGGCCAAGAGGGTTAAATGTACACATATGGAAATCATTTGCACAGAAGTGTTAGCTAAAGATGTGAAAGTAAATGACTATGCCTGGGAAGAGGGGGAAGCAGAGAAGAGGGCCGAAGATGTTCAGAAAGACCTTCATTTTGGAAAAACTAAAAAGGAGGTTACGATAAAAGCAGAGAAAGACTCTGAGCGAAAGCTGAGGAGAACGTCAGAAATGTGATGCCACCAAGGGCCTGGAGGACTGTTTCAGAAGGGCATGGTCAATGGCAGGGATGATAAGGTCTGAGATCTTTTGGGACTTGATGATGTGGTCGTTAAAAGGAGACTGCTGAAATGGAGATGCAGAAGGGTAATGACAAAGGTAACTAAGAGAATGGGCTGATTGGAAAACAATGGAGGCTACAGAGAATGGTATCAGCAGGGTTGAAATATGTTTTAGGTTAGATAAGCCTGAGCATCTCTGTAGATAGAAGAGGAGGTATCGAAAACAGCGGGAGAATAAAATGCAAGGGGAAATGCTTCGAATGACATTATAATTATGGATATATGTTTTTATGGTGCTGCACTGTGCTTAGTCACTCAGTCATGTCTGACTCTTTGTGACCCCATGGACTGTAGCCCGCCAGGCTCCTCTGTCCATGGAATTCTGCAGGCAAGAATACTGGAGTGGGTAGCCATGCCCTCCTCCAGGGGGTCTTCCCAACCCAGGGATCAAACCCAGGTCTCCTGCAACGCAGATGGATTCTTTATCAGCTGAGCTACCAGGGACGCTCATATGTTTTTATGCTTTTGTCCAAATCCATAGAATGTATAACACTACTGACTTCATTAAAGTGAACCCTAAGATGAAATGCGGGCCTTGGTTGATTATGATGTGTCAATACATTTCATTCTTGATTTAAAAAAAAAATGTACCACCTGGTTGATAATTGCTATGTATTCCAGGGGAGGGGGTATATGAGGAATTTCTGTACTTTCTTTCATTTTTGTTGTGAACCTAAAACCGCTTTTTAAAAAAGTCTCAAAAACAAATTAACACTCAGGGTAGACATTTTTGGCAAAACTTTTGTTTCACTTTTACTTATGTATAAACATTATATATGTGTGTGTGTTTGTTGGATTGTGATGTAAAATTGATCTCTTAGGTCAAAAACTTTGCAGGCCACAGTAGTTAAATTATAGTGGCAAATAAAAGCACAAATTAACCTAAAAAAATACAAGGGAAGGATAATTGATATAAATTCTCAGAATTCAGAGGAGATGGAATTAAGAGCAGCATGTAATTCTTTTTAAAAATGGAGCCAATGGCACCCACTCCAGTATTCTGGCCTGGGATAGTCCATGGACAGAGGAGCCTGGTGGGCTACAGTCCATGGGGTCTCAAAAGAGTCAGACATGACTTAGTGACGAAACAACAAGGACACAGATTTTTCAGTTTCTGTTATGTGAATACTGTAAGAAGCTAAATAATTAAAAGCATTATTTTTGATTAAAAAAAACTTGAGGAGCCAGCAACCCTTGTCCAGTGTCAGGAGAGTGGCTTGATATAATTACATTACAGTAACAAGAGGCAGTGTTATGCTTCACTTACAATAACTGTGAGGAAATTAAAGACGTGTTTGGGTTATGATGTTAAATGGAGAAAAACTAAATATAAAGTGGTTTATGAGATGATGTAAAACAATGAATATGACTGGAAAGGAATGGTGTAATACTTAAAATTGTTGTATTAAGATGATGAAATTAAGAGTATTCTCTCTTTAGATGTTGTCATATTTGTGTTTTCAATAAATAAGTGTTTAGGAATGTGTTCCTCCAAGAGAGGAGAGGAGAAGACAAATAAAGATGAGTTCAGATGAAGGGTTTGGTGGTCTTTAACATGATTTCTCCCTTTCCAACACCATAAGTCTCAGTGTTACATGGCAGGTTTGGGACTATAAATTTAGGGTTTTTTTCAAATAACAGTTAAGACTCCACGATTGCACTGCAAGGGGTGAGAGTCCAATCTCTGGTCGGGGTGGAGACACTAAGATCCACATGCCTGAGCAGTGTGGCCAAAAAGTTTTTTTTTTTTTTTTTAAAGGAGAGAGGGTATTGCAGAGAAAGCAAGGGTAGGAAGACAAGGCAAAGAAAGGCAAGGTAGAAATTCCAAAGGCAAGAAGGTAGAAATGAATGGAATGTGGGCACAGGATGGGCCACTTGCTAACTGGAGGAAAAGCTATTTAGAGGAATTTGGGGAAAAGAACAAATAGGTAGCATGTGGTCAGATTGTAGCAAGCAGAGTTTAGACCTGCCATGGTCTAAACCAAACAACTACCTAAATTGACCTCAGTCTCTAGAAAAGACCTCCTGCCCATCAAAAGGGAAGCCAGTGGAGAAAGAGATCCTCCAAGTGCCGGTGACCATGGGTATAAGGTTTAAAACCAGGATCATGGTCTCAGATGGACTGAGCCAGAGACTTCTGTCTCTCTCGCACCGTTTGCTGGCCTAATGACAATAAGAATGTTCCTGAAGCAGGCTTCCCAACCTCGCCTCCCTGTCTGTTGCAGTTTCCCTTATCTCCTTCCCCAGTACCCTCCCCACAGCATACAAATGGCCACAGACCAACCGGCTCAATCCTCTGCCCACACCCTCCTCAGCCGTTTCCCACTATAGCCCCAAACCCACGGGCAGCTCCCCTAAGACGTGCCAAAAAACCCATAGGAGAACCATGGCAGCAGTTGGTGAAAGCTGTTTTTAGAATCATCCTCCTTCTCTGGCATTCTACTAACTCCAACTCAAATATGACTGGGTTCTAGAACTCATCAACTCTGGAGAAGGAGGAGGATGATGATCACCTAGTTCCCTTCCTTGTTCTTCCATCTGGGCCTGAGTGAGAATCGATGACCTGAGTAAGGAAAGCCAAACCCACTCTGTCGATCTGTCCTAATCTCCCTGCTTTTCTAAAAAACTCTTTACTCACTCACATCCCTAGATGGATACCCTTCCTAGGAGAGATCTCTACTCTTGAGCTGTATCCTTCATTTCTCCACTCATTCGTCCTTAATCTCCCCAACCCAGATCTGCTGCCCTCCTTCTGTGCTCCCACAGCCCCTAGGATACGTTGGTCAATGCACTGACCACGTGGAGTAAATCTACATGTGTCTGTTAGTTCTTCAAGGGCAGAAACCAGCTTGTTTTCACCTCTTTCACTCCTGGATGCCTAGCATAGTGCTTGGCAGGTTGTAGGGCTCAGTTAATATTTGGATGTACAAGAACTAAGCTCCAAGCTCACCCTTCCCTGCCCACCATGAACAATTAACCTAATAAATGAATTAGGGGAGCATGAGTTTGTCCGTGGTCCTTGGGTATCAGAGCCAGAAAAATGTACCAGGGCATCGACTTATCCAACTTTATACAGACAGAGTAACTTCTCAGACTTCAAAATTTATCAAGAAATGCTGGGGACTTCCCTGGTGGTACAGTGGATGGAAACCCACCTGCCAATGAGGGGACACAGGTTTGATCCCTGGTCAGGGAAGATTCCACATGCCTCAGGTCAACTAAGCCCATGCGCCACAACTACTGACCCCAAACTCTAGAGCAGACGAGCCGCAGCTATGGAGTCTGCGTGCTGCAACTACTAAAGCCCCTGGGCCTAGAGCCTGTGCTTCACAACAAGAGAAGCCATCGCAATGAGAAGCACATGCGTTACTATGAAGGGTAGTCCCTGCGTGCCTCTAACTAGAGAACGCCCATGCACAGCAATGAAGACCCAGCACAACCAAAAATAAATTTTTAAAAAGGAAAGAAATGCTGGATTCCTCTGCTCTGCACTATGAACCATCAACCAGAGATTGCTTAAAAAGCATAAAAGGTCACTTCAGATGTGACATTAGCTCGGCCTTGTGTAGAGTTTGGTAAAGCTACAGTCATTGGCATCAGCAAAAGCTTATTAAATTTAGTGAATGACTTTAAAGGCTCTTCACGGAAAAAGAGAAAGAACACAATCTCTGCCCTTTAGGCGATGACAATCTCCAAACAATAAAATATGCTTACAAAATTTGAATTTCATAGGCTCTGGTGAAAATTGTGAGAAGCTGGATGATAAAATTATCTGCCCACAAACAGCTGTGTGTGGAACTCCTCCACCATTTAAAAGAGCAAATTAAGAAATTTCTAGGCCAGTGCTGTCAAGGAGAACTTTAGGTGATGATGGAACTATTCTATAAATCTGTGCTGTCCAATGAAATAGCTGCTGTGAGCATCTAAAGTATGACTGAAGAGCTGAAGTTTTAATGTTATTTCAGTTTAATGAATTTAAAGTTGAATATCTATGTGGCCACCATATTGGATGGAACAGCTCAATCATGAAAACAAAGTACAATGACTGCTGTGTAATAAGTTGAGTATAGAAACTGCCAATTTATAACTCACTATTCAGATTCGCTAATAAATCCTGGACTTGGCCCATGATGGGCTCTCCTGGTGACTCAGATGATAGAGAATCTGCCTGCAATGCCAGAGACTTGGATTTGATCCCTGAGTTGGGAAAACCCCTTGGAGGAGGGCATGGCAACCCACTCCAGTATTCTTGTCTGGAGAATCCTCATGGACAGAGGAGCTTGACTGGCTACAGTCCATGGGATCACAAAGAGTCAGACATGACTAAGCACAGCACAGCACATGATATACGCTATTTTTTGTCTTCCCTGGTATCTCAGTTGGTAAAGAATCTGCCTGTACTGCAGAAGACCCTGGTTCAATTCCTGGGTTGGGAAGATCCACTGGAGGAGGGATAGGCCACCCACTCCAGTATTCCTGGGCTTTCCTGGTGGCTCAGCTGGTAAAGAATCCACATGCAATGTGGGAGACCTGGGTTCGATCCCTGGGTTGGGAAGATTCCCCAGAGAAGGGAATGGCTACCCACTCCAGTATTCTGACCTGGAGAATTCATCCATGGGTTCACAAAGAGTCGAACACAACTGAGCGACTTTCACTTTCACTGGTCCATGATGGGTATTTGACATCTATGGAAAGCACCACTTTCTGTACATTAGTTTCCTCATCTGAAAAATGGGAATAATCATAAAAATAACTATATCTCATACCACCCTCAGCACTTTGCCTCTCTAACCTTCTAAGAATCAATTTGAAATTCCACATTTGGGTGTGAGGGGCTGTCTACCTGTGGCTCAGACCAGAAAAGAACTCAGTGGCCGTCACCTGACCACAGAAGATGCTGGCGTGAGTCCCACGGATAGAATGGCTTAGCCATCAGATGAATAAAAAATAAAAGACACCTACAAGATGAAGCATCTGTAGTGGACAAAAACTCTCTATAAATAAAAAACCAAAACTTCAAAATCTCCCTATCACTCTTCAAATAAAACCAGTTGCTTGGCCTGACCAGGCAATGTTCACAGACTCCTTTGGGGATGTGCAGCGTCTGGGACTGTCCTTCCAGGCACTGCCCCAGGGCCCCTTCACGGGCTCTCCCACTGGTCCTGGCCCTTCACCCACCCTTGCTCTGATGGGCTTCTCCTCACTCCAGGCTTCCCTGACTGCCCTGTCCCCATCTAAGTAAGCCATTCCTGTTAGTCTCTTCTACCGTTTTTAGCATTTACTATTTGAAACCATGTATTTAATTTTGTGTTTGGTTTTATGTCTGTGTTTGCCGTGAAATCATAATCTTCAAGAGGACAGAGAGTGCCGCTCCTTGTCTAGAGAGGAGTGTTATACACAATGGTTATTTGCTCAGACTCTTAGGCCAGGGTTACCTATATTTGTGTCACTGCCCCACCACTCATTAGCTATATGATGCATTAGCCCCTCTGTGCCTCAGTATTCTCATCCATAAAATGGAAGAATAGTAACAGTCATTATCTCGTGGGATTATATAAGAACTGAGTTGGTGTATCTAAAGCACTTAGAAAAGAGTCTATTCTACCAAATAGCAAGCTCTACATTAATGTCAGCTGCTATTTTCCTTTGACACCATTTGGGCAATGCCTGACACATAGTATGTTTCCAGTAAATATTTACTGATTGAATTTCCATACTATATGAATGTTCTGGTTTTTTTTTTTCTCTAACTATTCTTACCATGTGGGATCTTAGTTCCCAGCCAGGGATCAGATCCAAGTACCGTGCTTTACAAGGTGGATTCTCAACCACTGGACCACCAGAGAAATCCTGCGATCACCTTTTGTGTTGAGGACATAGTGTAAGAGATGTGGAGAAAGATTTTCCTAGGACCTAAGAAGATGTAAATCGTCAGCAGAGAGGAGCTTCTGAAGTGGAGGCCCAGTGCAGAGACTCCCTTGTCCAGGTCTAAGGGATCTAACTCGTCTCTGTTTGGATAATTAAATAAGGTAGCGGATCTAAAGGATTTAGGGAACTTCCCAGGCAGTCCGGTGGTTAAGACTCCGCACTTCCAATGCAAGGGCGTGCAAGCATGCTAAGTTGCTTCGGTAGTGTCTGTCTCTCTGTGACCCCATGGACTGCAGCCTGCCAGGCTCCTCTGTCCACGCAAGAATACTGGAGTGGGTTGTCATGCCCTCCTCCAGGGGGTCTTGGGCAAGGGTTCAATCCCTGGTCAGGAAACTAAGATCCCACATGCTGAGCGGCCAAAAAATAAATCAATTAAATATGTTTTTAAAAGGACTTAAGACTTTCCTGTCACACAGGAAAGGTAAGTGAAGGGAAGCTGTTATAATTATCACTATTTCTCATCACTGATGAGACCCAATAGCTCAAAGTATCTTAAAGATCCTGATTTCAGTCCCTGTGACCTTCTATTTGTATTTCAAGTCCTCAAATAATTCTATTTGATATTTCTTTCAATGTTATCGACCCCTTCTTGGTTGCTTAAAGCATTCTTTATAAGTTCAGCATTAAAATATTTATTCAGGTTTCTTATTTTAAATGATAGTACTTGACAGGACCCCAGGTGTACTTTTGAACTTCAAGCACAAATTATTTCTATTTCCAGTCCTAGGACACGCTCTTCTATTACAATGCTGTTTATGCAGCTAGACTAGCAGTTTCTCAGAAATTCTTTTTAACCTTCAATTGTATTTCTGTGTCCTGTTGCCTAATTTTGCTAGTCATACTATAACTCTTCTTACTGAATCCCTCTGTGACTTGAATTTGATTTTTAATTAATCTTTAGCATTGCTGATTAGATATAGTATAGGTTTAATTATATAGTTATATACTTCTACTAAGCACAAAACAGTTCAGTATTATCTTCATTTTTATAGCACTTACAAAGACATTAAAATATTTTTCATCCTAATCTGTTTTTCCTCTAGCATTTTCATGAGATCCCAAGTAGATCTAACATTCTGCTTCAAATTTAATACTTCTACAATTAGTTTGGGTATTGTTCTTTTTGTAAGATAACTTTTTTCCCCTCAGCCTATTTTCTCCTTTCCCTCATTCTTTGAGTATCTTTCTACTGCTTTTCGATGTTGAGGTTTTTGTTTCAGATGCTTTCACTGGTATTTTAGGGGATCTTGTCAGTTTCAGATGCTACAAACAAAGTGTGCTTGTATTTTATCGGTAGGGCATCCATAAAATCTCAGAAACAAGCTAAAAAAATGTAAATTCACATTTAGGGCATCAACCACGTTAGAAACCTTCAATTCACATGATCAACCTTTGAGATTAAAAAAAGTAGTAACAAATGTAGACTCATTACTGTATTGTTCTTCTTAATATTGACATAATTAATTCTATCAATATCTTTATAAAATATTTTAACTAAATGAATATGAACCAAGAAGCACAGTTTATCAGTCAGCGTCATTTTAATGAGGCAAGTATTAAGGAAAATGTTTTCAGCTCTTTTTAAGAATAGACTTAGTTCCAGAGAACTGGCTATTTGTGCCACCTACTTGCACAAGAGCCTTTCCTTACTGAGAAGTTTCACCAGTAATTGGTCAAATATCAGACTGATCTTATTGAACTGTGGAAGGGTAATCACTGGGATAAATCTCTGTCTCCTGTTTGTGAACATCCTAGTTCATTATGCTCAGTAGACAGTGACCACCAGCATTGTTCTGGATTTGGTTTGTTTTTCTTCCAATTTCATGTCACTTAAAAAAAAAAACTTGTGTTTATCAAAGTAATAATTTAATTATTTTAAAAAAATCATATAGATAATAAAGTAATTGAATCAATAATTAATAGTCCTCTAAAACAGAAAGCAAGAGACCCAGAAGGGTTCATCAGTGAATTATACCACACATTTAAGAAAATAATTATGCCAATTCTCTACAGTCTTTTTCAGGGAATAGAAGCAGAGGAAATAATTGGTAACTTATTCCATGAAGCCAACATTAACATAAAACCAACACCAGATAAAAGTATTATAAGAAAACTTCCCGGATGGCTCATTAGGTAAAGAATCTCCCTGCAATGCAAGAGACACAGGAAACTCAGTTTTGATCCCTGGCTCGGAAAAATCCCCTGGAGAAGGACATGGCACCCACTCCAGTATTCTTGACTGGAGAATCCCATGGACAGAGGAGCCTGGCAGGCTACATTCCAGTGGGTCAGAGTCGAACATGACTGAGCGACTAAGCACACACAGATCAACATCTCTTGTGAACGCAGATGCAAAAGACTTCAACAAAATATTAACAAGTTGAATCCAAAAACATCCAAAAAGAATTATACACTATGACGAAGTGGGATTTATCACAGATACACAAGATGACTGGGTCAACATTTGAAAAATCAATTACTATTATCTATCACACTGACAGACTAAAAAAGAGAAATCACGATTATATCGATAGATGCAGAAGAAACATTTGACAAAATCCAGCTCTCAGTGATAAAAACTCTCAGTAAACTGGAGTAGAAGGGAACTTTCTCAACTTGATAAAGACTGTCTACAAAAAACCTACAGCTAACATCATACTAAATAGTGAGAAATTTAAAGCTTTAAGATAAGAATGTCCCTTCTCAGCACTTCTTTTCAACATGGAACTGAAGTCCTTGCTAATGTGGTAAGGCAAGAAAAGGGTGGTACAGCCACTTTGGAAGACAGTTTGGTGGTTTCTCATAAAACTAAATATTCTTTTACCATATGATCTAGCAATTATACTTCGTGGTATTTACCCAATGATGTTGAAGAAGTATGTCAAAGCAAAAACCTCAACATGGACACATTTAGCAGTTTCAGTTATAATTACAAAATTGGAAGCAACCAAGATGTCCTTCAGTAGGTGGATGGATAAACAGTAGTACATTCAAATAATGGAATATTATATAGCACTATAAAGAAATGAGCCCCCAGAGACATGGAGGAACCTAAATGCATATTACTAAGTGAAAGAAACCAATCTAAAAAAACTATGTACTGTACAATTCCACCTATATAACATCCTAGAAAAAGCAAAACCATGGAAACAACCAAAAGATCAGTGTTTGCCAAGTTGGGGGAAGGACATGATAGGCAAAGCACAGAGACTTTTTAAGGCAGTAAAAATATTCGTATGGCCCCTGGTGGCTTTAACAGTAAAGAACTCGTCTGCAGTTCAGGGGCTGCAAGAGAGGCAGGTTCAATCCCTGGTCAGGAAGATTCCCCTGGAGAAGAAGATGGCAACCCACTCCAGTATTCTTGCCTGGGAAGTCCCACGGATGGAGGAGCCTGGCTGGCTACAGTCCATGGGGTTTCAGAGTCACAAACAACTGAAGAGACTGAACACACACACATTATTAATATAATGATGGATATATGTTATTGTACTTTTATCTAGAGCATATACAACACTAAGAGTGAACCCTAAGGGAAACTATGGCCCTTAGATGATACTGATGTGTAAAAGTAAATTTTGTTGTTGTTCAGTCTCTTTAAGTTGTGTTCAACTCTTTGCAACCCCAAGGACTGTAGACTGACAGGCTCCTCTGTCCATGGGGTTTTCCAGGCAAGAATACGGGAATGGGTTGCCATTTCCTTCTCCAGAAGGAAGGTACATACTCCAGTAGGTACACTCTTGCTAAAAAATACACTATTCTGGTAAGTGATGTTCATAATGGGAAAGGCTATGCATGTATGGGAGCAGAGGGTATATGAGAAATCTCTACCTTCCTCTCATAAACCTAAAGCTACTCTAAAAAAAGTCGTGTGCTAAAATGTAACAAATAATAAATGCCCAACCATAGCACTATGATTAAATAAATGATACATTAAAAATATAATGCAGCTATCAAATATGAGTGCGTTCAATTGTGTGGGGGAATGCTGACAAAGGAATATCAATCCAGACATGCATAAGACGAAGTTGCACTTATGGTATACTCTCAATATTTATGTGCATAAGGGACTTCCCTGGTGGTCCAGTGGTTAAGAATCCACCTTCCAAAGCAGGTTCAACCCCTGGTCAAGGAACTAAGATCCCGCATGCTGCAGGGCAACTAAGGCTGCAAGCCCCAACTACTGAGCCCCTGTGCCACAACTAGAGAGACGCCCCTGCTACCAGCAAGGAGCCCACGTCCCACAGCTAAGGCCTGAGGCAGTCAGATAGACAAATGCTTTAAAACATGTTTATGAAAAAAGATTGGAAGAATATCCTAAATTATTAACAGTGATTGTCTCTACACAGTTCTATTATGGGTGTTTCTGACTTCTCTCTTGCTACTTAATTCCTGTACTCTCCAAAACTTCTACAATGATATATTTTCTCCCCAAAAAATCTTTTGGAAAAATATTCCTAAATAATAATACAGTAATTCAACGACACAGTAATACATTATTTTAAAGTTGACAATGAATGTGAGGGGATGGATGTGCTAACTAGCTTTATCATAGTAAACAGTTTGAAATATATACATTTATATAGACAGATCAGATCATCTTGTACATCTAAAATTGACACAATGTTATATATCAGTTACATCTCAATAAAGCTGGACAAAAATTTTAATAAAAATTATAATAACATTACACATCAATTTACAAAAAGTCAAAACAGTACCTAGAATATTTTTTTCAGAATACAGCAATAAAAGGAACTTACTACACACGCATAATATGTAAATGAATTTTATTTATGAATGTTTAGATGTGTATATTTGAAAATTACCAAATAGGATAAAAAAATACATTAAAAGAATATATACCATTATCATGTGGAGCTTACTTAAGAATTTAAAGATGTTTTAATATCATGAAAACCATTAATATAATCATATTAGGTGATTTAAATGATTAAAATTATGATTATATCAAAAGATACCAATTTCTACCAAAAGCTTCCAATAAACAAGAATAAAAGATGCTATTTCCCTTATCATAATAGAGAATATTTATTTAAAGCCAACAATTAACTTCATATTTAATGAAGAAATATCCAAAATATGTTATTACAATTTTATTTCACCAAAGATGTAACAGAAATACGTAAGAAAAGATAAATACAAACCATCTAATACTGTTAGGATGAAGACAATTCATCTAAAGACAAATATTTTGAAAATCAATAGCATTCTAATGATAGAGAGTCCCATACTGAGTAGCAATACTGATATATTTAGCCAGGACAGAATTCATGCAATAAAGCATATTTAAGATCTAGACAAAAACATGAACAAATTATAAAGAAAGAAATCAAGAAATATGTCAACAATGTAGACTTTAGTCCTTGAAGGAAGGAATTAGCAACATAAACATAAGTCCTAAAGAGTTAATTTTAGACCTAGACAATTCAAACTGAAGTATCAAAAGGATGTTTACTTTATATAAGACATTCCTTATGGGAAAAATTTTTTTTAATAGTAAAAATATGTGAGGACTAAGAGAATCAATGAAGAGTCATATGCTACTGATTCAACAGATTAAAATACAGAGTTTAATTCATTATACGGCAAGAAATATTTAACCACCAAGTATATACTTTGCATAAACAATCTTTGCTCAAAGCCCAGGAATAAAACCACAAAGCACTGCAACGTAATGCGGTGAGCACTAGAGCTTTGAGAACATGAGGAGAACTGCCTGTCCTGGGGTCAGGAAAGGCTGACCTGCAATCTTAAAGAACCTCGTTTTTCCAGGTTTTGAGGCAGGAGGAAGGAAAGAGCGTTACTTAGAAGGAGCATCACTTACAAACAGAATCACAAGATAAAATGGCACATTGCAAAAACTGCAAGTAGGTCAATTCACACAATATTGACCTGCATTTTAAAAACTCCACTGAAAGTCAATATTTAAAAATCAGCAAACTGCTCATAAAAATTTCTGGATTTTTGGCTTCTTTTAACAAATTGGACGGTATGTCAAATATCGTCCAATTTTGGGTCCCACATTCCCATGTGGAAGCAGGCGGCAGGTGCCCCTTTCAGATGGAACAATATGCCACAGCATTTCCTTTCTCCTCCCATTCCTCTCACGTCCACCTCACTTTGTTCATTTACCTTAACCTTCTAGTCCCTGTAGGGATTTGAGTTTTATGACTTCTACTCTCCATGATGGGGACCACTGAAGGTATGGCAGAAAAAAGCGATGTCGTTAGGTCTGCATTTCAAAAGCTTAACCAGACAGCAAAGGGAGAGAAGGGTGGTAAAGCGATCATCAACATCAGCAAAAGCCTACTACATGAAAAACTACAATGGCACTACCATCCTTGAAGTGCACATTACAATGGGGCTGCCAATTCCTACCACAAAATTCTAAGAAGACATGACTTGAAAACCACGGAGTTATCCATCTATAAAATAAATACAAGAAGTGATGAGGGCTTAGAAAAAGGCAGCGGGTTGGGGATGCAAAGAAAGGGGTAGAGAAGGGCAAAAAATTGGGAGATTTTTAAGGTGGAAAATTCTCCAACATTGGGTAACCAATCTGACACAGAATAAGGAGAAGGGGAAAGTCTAGGACGCTTTGCAGGGTTTCTGCTGAAGTCATTTGGTGGGCACACTTCAAAATTAAGAACGAAAGGAGGAACAAGTCTGAAGGAAAGTCAGTCATTCAGTTTAGGGTATTCAGAGTTTAGGGAGCCTATAGATGTGCAGCTTCGTCTCATAAGCCCTGATGGATTGCCAAAGAAAACTCTAACCTGGTAACTCTCCAACAGCTGAATCATCAAGTTAAAATAAGAGGGACAGGTACAAGTACATGAAATGTTTATACAGAATGACTACTAATGGAACAAAGATGAAAATGGAACGTTATAGAATTGAATAAAATATTGCAACAAAGATTAGAGAGTCAATAACTTCATATATAAAGGTATAATTATAGGATATACAAAAATAAAATTTTTAAAAGATATACAAAAAGAACACAATAATGTAAAAACCTACCAAAAATGTGGAGAATATGCTTTTATAAGCTACACTGTTTACATTAAGGATTTAACATGGCTTACAAAAGAAATAGAATAGTAAAATAATAAAATGTAAGTGATAATAAAATGTGAAGATTTTTCTTAAAAAGTTATCACCAGGAGAAATCATAATAAAGAAAAAGAGAAACAAGATATGCAAAACCTAAGCGTTTCCAGAAATATTGTTGGTGGCAATCAAAGTGAAGGGATTAGCAAAAATTGCATGGCTCTTATTGTCCATCAGAAGAAAATATAGCACTTTTCTCACTTTAAAAAGGACATATTTACTCATCTCCCTCACCAGAAAAGAAAAATTTTCATGATTAAAAATTTTCTAAATTAAGTAAATTTAGCTGGATGAAAAGCTCACCACTTTGGCCTATTTCTCAAATGTTATGTTATTGCCAGACAGTTAAATTTAAAAAAAAAGAAAGAAAACAACTTTACACACCAATATTTGGGTCATTACTACAATACAGGAAAGAAATTCACAAAGCTGATCTCTGAGTGCGGTACCCCTTGATGAAGACAGAGAACTAAACATGGGATATAACTCGATCGAGAGAGCTGGGTAGGCAGGGGGAGAGAAAAAGGAAGAAGCAGGAAGTCAGTACAGAATGGGCGAGGTATTTAGATTTCTGATGGTTCATCTTAGTCACAGAAAGAATGGACACAACAGAGGAATGTATGAGCCACACTTCCTTCACACTACAGGAATCTGAGCTTTGGTAAAAGTTTAATAAGAAATGGAGAGTAGACAGAGTGAGGTAGAAATCTCTGGTGAGCACCCAAAAGTTAAATTCTCTGCAGAGGTGGCTGAGGGTGGATCTGCAAGGGCTGGATATCATATCATATACAGTCATCATCCTTTTACAAAAACTTTAAGGAGCCTAATTAAAGGCCAACTCACATGGCTCCAGCAGTTCAAGGGCATGTACAAACTGTACAAAATAAAGACATATAGAAAGAAGACACACAGAAAAGTATTTACTGACATACAGATATAGACAATATATTTTTTACTCACGCCCCCTGCATTGGAAATGCAGAGTCCTAACCACTGGACAGCCAGGGAATTCCTGCATATATTTTTAAAGAAATGAAAATCAAAAGCATCGTTCAGCAACTACAGGTGAAGCAAAAGCAAAGAATAACTTAAAAATTAATATTATGTGGGTTTTAAGAAGAGCTGTATTCAAAATGTGTTGGGAAGAATCAAAATATCCCAGAATAATGGAACCAGTGAAGCAAAGGATGATATATGAGTGTATCTGTGCATAAAAATGATGCTGCTTGATAAATGTGAACACATATGGAGAATGCTTATGGACTATTAAAAATAAAAAGCAGCATAAAGTGTGTGTACTCTCTGAAAGCCACAATGTGAACTCTATGTATAGACAGGCACTTGGCAGGGTTCCAGAACAGGTCATCAGGAGTCTGTCTCTTTAAGAGCTTTGGCCAGCCAGCCTGGGAAAGCTCTCCAAAATGCAGGATTTGCCCAGGACTGATCTCATCTCCCTCCAGGTTTTACCCTCTCTTAGCCTGTTTAACATCCACCCTCACCCCCAACCACTCAGCCCCAATTTCATCCTCCAAATCTGACATTTTCTCCTTTTCCATCTTCTTTAATTCTCACCACAACCTGTGAGGTAGGTATTATTATGGCTGTTATTAATAAATGATTAAGTGAAGGAACAGTTACAAATCGAATCTCAACAGAAGCTTTGTTTTTAGACCTTCCGATTGGACACTCTTCTTATCTTGCTGACGTCCTTCAAGGTTTGCCTGCACATGGCTTCTTGGCCGACGCAGCAGGGCCAGAGACCAGAGGACGGGCCTCTGCAGCCCCAGCTACGTGTCCTCCTCGCTTCTCATGGCCCTGGGAATGCTCAGCAGGAGAAGCTGGGTTATCTAAAAAGAAGAAGAAAGAGACGAGGTTTCCTAAGATATTCCTGTATCACTCAAAATTTCGTTTTATGTTGGGAGCATCAGCCCAAGCTAGTCAGATCTCTGATAAAACTCCCAACGCTCTGGATTTAGAGAGTTCATGTCTTCTGGATTAAAAAAATTACACGTGTACTTATATACTCGACAGCAAGCAGAAAGTCACAATTCATAGTTAGGAGAGACCCATTAAACAAAACCAGATAAAGACAAGGACAGGCCCTACTCATTAAAAAGGCTGGGAGGTCCCAGCCACCATTTAGGGGCCCACAAACACAGCCTCTGACATTGATATGTAGAGTCCTCCCTGCCTTCTAGCCACCACTCAGAAGGTCAGTCTCTACCATCCCAACACAAGGAACCTCCATGTGAAAGCTTAGAGACTCTGATTTTGGATATCTGGTTTTTCTGTCAGCAATTCTTCCTGCCCACTTCCAGCCTACTACCCTCTGAAACTGATTTTCAGCTATAAGCCAATCTCATGGAATAAATACCCTCACACTATAATTAAAAGAAGACCAAACCACACTTTGTTTCTGTTCAGTTGCTAAGTTGTGTCCGACTCTTTTTCGACCTCATGAACTGCAGCCCGCCAGGCTCCTCCGTCCATGGGATTTCCCAGGCAAGAATACTGGAGTGGGTTGCCATTTCCTTCTCCAGGGGATCTTCCTGACCCAGGTATGCTGCATCGCAGGTAGATTCTTTGCCGACTGAGCTATGAGGGAAGCCCTCTTTTTTCCTAACAAAGAGGTTAGGCCTATTCTTCCTACTTCCTGAGCCCCAACTTACCAGGAAGCTACACTGTCCAAACACTTGGGGGCAGCGCTGGAAATAAACTCGAACCTGATCCACCCTCCTTTGGTTAGAAGCAGAGATCAATATCATAGAACACTGACTGATGAAGCCTCCCAAGGACCCAGTAGCCATCAACCTATGAAGTGCTTTTCCCCAGACTCACTTCCAGCTCAGCACTACACTGTGGATGTGAAAATGAAGTCGTTCAGTCGTGTCCGACTCTCTGCGACTCCATGGACTGTAGCCCTACCAGGCTCCTCTGTCCATGGGATTTTCCAGGCAAGAATACTGGAGTGGGTTGCCATTTCCTTCTCCAGGAGATCTTTCCGACCCAGGGATTGAACCCAGGTCTCCTGCATTGTAGGCAGACACTTAACCGTCTGTTTTGTTAATCTCTGATAGTCTCACCTTTATTTTCCAGCATCTTGTGCAGCTTCATGTGCTTGTAGGTGGAAATGATCTGAAAATTAACGACGCTTGAGATCTCCAGTTCTTGGTCCTGCAGCAGCTCCAGCGATGTAGCATGAATGAGCTGATGGGACCGCTTGCATTTCTGCAGCCTACACTCTCCCCTGACAAAGGACTTGCACACGTGCAACTTGGTGCATTTATCCTTGAGGTTGCAGTAACCATAGAGGGCTTCACCTTTGTTGTAGAGCAAACAGACCTGGTAAAGAAATGAAGCAACACTTAGGATGTATGTTTTCACTGTATCTCAAGCCAGTAAAGAACAGCATCTCTAAATGGCACCCTCTGATCATCGATGGTTGTTAAAATTGATTATATACCCATCTTCCCTTTCACCCTGTCCAATCGGAAAGGCAGATGGGTATATAATAGTTCCTCCATTCACATCTCTCCTGTGCATACTCAGTGGCTCAGTCGTGTCTGAATCTTTGCCACCCCATGGACTGTAGCCCACCAGGCTCCTGCGTCCAAGGGGTTTTACAGGCTGAAGCAGGTTGCCATTTCCTACTCCAAGGGATCTTCCCGACCCAGGGATTGAACCCACGTCGCTTGCACTGGCAGGCAGATTCTTTACCACTGAGCCACCGGGAAGGCCCACATCTCTCCTAGCTGCAACTAACATTCAGCTGCCCCTCTCTGACCTTGACTCTCAGCTGGCCTGCCCTCCTCTCCCAAACCCTGTGGCCAATGAGTGACTTCTATGCAGGTACAAAAGGCTGGCCCCCTGCCTTAAAGCTAGAACCATTCTTCAAAGCAATATTTGCTCCCAAGCCTCTGTGTGAATCAAGTCAAGGCCATTCCATCTTGCTTGTAGCTCTCCCCTCCCACTGTTTTACCTTAGATTTTTCCCAAGGATCCCTCCTTCAATATATCACATGCACCTCATTCCCTATGTCAGCCTCTGCCTCTGGTGAAACCAATCTGGACAGGCAGCGTGATCAGATAATTTATTATCCAGACAAGGGCATTTTTAAAGGAGCACTATTAATATTTCCATTGGAGCCAGACATTGTGTACCTCCTGACAAGATGCAGTAGGAAATATGACTTTTTAGCAGGAAAGTCTGACAAGACTGGAAACCCTCAGTCCCAGGCAAATGGAGACCATTAGTCACCCTAACAATATGCCACATGTACAAAAACTTCTTGCTACATAATTCAAGCCTAAATCCAATCAAAGCTCCAGATCAATCAATTTACAGTAAATTCAAGGGATAAAGGAACATGTTAAATGATACTAGAGGAACACATTAGTCAAACCTAAAATGTGGGCAATTCTACCGGACACAAATGACAGATGACCAGAGACTGATACCACAAATGGTATCAAAGAACAAGTGGATGGTTGCCCAAGGACAGAGAGGTGGAGGATGGGTGAAAAAGCTGAAGGGAATTAAGAGGCACAAGTTTCCCGTCATAAAGTAAGTCACACAAATATACAGCATAAAAATATGGTCAATATTGTATGGAGTGATGCCATCCATCATATCATTGATTCACTGGACATGAACTTGGGCAAACTTGGGCTCGCAAAGAGTCAGATACAACTTGGCGACTGAACAACAGTAACAAAAACTGTATGAAGACAGACGATTATTAGACTTACCACGGTGATCACTTCATAATGTATTTAAACATTATATATGTGAAACGAACATACTTCTTACTGTACATCAATTATATCTCAATCAATAAATTTTTTAAATGGCTTCCTACCTATAATCGTGATGCCAATTTTCTGAAATGAACACACAATTTTAGTTCAATTCCTACTTTCCCCAAAGAAGTCCTATAAAATTGTTTTAGGAATTTAAATGAGTGTTAAAAGCTTATCTGAAAAAGGAAACAAGTGAGAAGTCCCACATGCCTAGGACGTCGCTGGTAGCTCAGTCAGTAAAAAAATCTGCCTGCAGTGCGGGAGACCCAGGTTCGATCCCTGGGTCAAGAAGATCCTCTGGAGAAGGGAATGGCAAGCCACTCCCAATACTGTTACCTGGAAAATCCTGTGGACAGAGGAGCCTAGCAGGCTACAGTCCATTGGATCGCAAGAGTCAGACACAATTTACCAACTAAACCACCACTCATTAGCCTGCCCTCACTCCAGATACAAATCATAAGTCCAGGTTGATACCTGGGCCTCTGATCATTCAGCTATAGATTAGAAGTTCCCACAACCCCTTCCTTGTGTTCAATTAATTTGCTAGAAAGGCTCACACAACTCAAAGACACATTTTACTTGCTAAAGTTCCAGTTTATTATCCCTGCGGACTGCAGCCTGCCAGGCTCCTCTGTCCATGGCATTTCCCAGGCAAAAATACTGGAGTGAATAGCCATTCCCTTCTCCAAGGGATCTTCCTGACCCAAGGACCAAACTGGCATCTCCTAGACCTCCTGCCACTGGCAGGCCAGGTCTTTATCACTAGCACCACCTGAGAAGCATAAAAGGATATAACTCAGGAACAGCTGAATGAAGAGACACAGAGGGCATGGGGGAAGGGTAGAGTTTCCAGACTCCATGGCCAGCACTCTCCCAGGACCTCCATGTGTTCACCAGCCTGGACGCTCTCTAAAGCCTATCCTTTGGAGGTTTTATGGAGGCTTCCTTGAGTAAGTCACTGGCCACCAGTAACTGAACTCAATCTTGAGGCCCGCGACCCTCCCAGGACTGGGGATGGGACTGAAAGTTCCAACCTTCTAACCACGTAATTGGTTCTTAGGGAAACCAGTCCCCATGTCACCTAGGGACTTTTTAAAAGTCACCATATGACCATAACGAAAGTAAAGTTTTATTGCTGTCAACATTCAGGAAATTTCAAGAGTTTTAGGAACTCTGTGCCAGAGGCAGAGGTGAAGAGCAAATATATACTTCTTATTATAAATCATAATATCACAATACTTGAGCTTTCCAGGTGGCACTAGTGGTAAAGAACCTGCCTGACAATGCAGCAGAAGTAAGAGACGCAGGCTCCATCCCTGGATCAGGAAGATCCCCTGGAGGAGGGCATGGCAACACACTCCAGTATTCTTGCCTGGTGAATCCCATGGACAGAGGAGCCTAGTGGTCCACAGTCCACAGGGTCCTACAGAGTCAGAAACGACTGAAGCAACTTAGCATGTTTGTACACACTGTGATATGTGCCCCCCCTGTTTTTTAGGGGGGGCACATGGCATGCAGGATCTTAGTTCCCCAGTCAGGGATGGAACTTGAGCCCCTAGCAGTGGAAGTGCAGGGTCCTAACCACTGAACCACGGGGGAAGTCCCACCCCTTATTGATGTCTTACATATACTGGACCTGCACTATGTACTGAATCTTTGGGAGAGTGGTAAAAAGGGATCATCAGGTATTTTCACACACGAGATGCGAGGTACCATTTCTGCCTCATCCACCTGCTTGTCCATGGTCCCTGCTGTCTAAGTGGCCGTGTTTTATGTCACATGACTGTGCGGTGTGCTAAGTCACCTCAGTTGTGTCCAGTTCTTTGCGACCCCATGGACTGTAGCCCACCAGGCTCCTGTGTCCATGGGATTCTCCAGGAAAGGATACTGGAGTGGGTTGCCATGCCACTCTCCAGGGGATCTTCCCTACCCAGGGATCGAACCCGTGTCTCACTATGTCTCCTGCGTTGGCCGGTGGGTTCTTTACCACTAGCGCCACCTGGGAAGGCCCCATGACACACACCACCAGCTTCAGATGATCGGCCTGAAGGCAGGCTCCCGTCATAAATGCAGCCAACCCATCAGCTGCTCAGAGAACACTGACATAGACTAATGTGACAAAATGAAGCTGGACCCAGGACACTCGGGGAGAGGCCATAAAAAAAAAAAATGTTAAGTTTCTGTTAGTCAAAAAAAAAAATGCATAAATTCTAAAGGTAAATAGAAGTGGCACCGTCATTTCTCTTGGAGACAAGGCAGACTGGACGCGGTCCCGTAGGTGCCGCATCCTCCTCTCCCTTCCTGCCAAGAACCTGCTCCGGCTGCTGCCAGGACTGCATCAGGCAACATGGTTGGAATGAATCTGGCTCATGACGTACCAGCCTGGCTTCAGAAAGCACATGGCCGCCAAGTAGAAGCCTGTTGGCACCTAAGGCTGACTCCAGACTTCTGAGTATAGACGCTGCTGCCTAGAGGGCAGCCTCTATTAACTGACCCAAAGATTCTAGCTCAAACTCCCTGCCTTCTGAATTTCTTCCCTGTAGACCCTGAAATTCCTCTGAGTTAAAGTGGGATCACAATCAGGAGCTACTGTTTTCCTAATATCCTCTCTTCTTCCCATCCCCTTTCTGGCAAGGTACGTGCATGATAAGTCATTTCAGTCATGTGCGACTCTTTGCAACCCCATGGACTGTAGCCCATCAGGCTCCTCTGTCTATGGGATTCTCCAGGCAAGGGTACTGGAGTGGGCTGCCATGCCCTCCTCCAGGGATCTTCCCAACCCAGGGATGGACACTGTGTCTCATTATGTCTCCTGAAGCGGCAAGCAGATTCTTTACCACTAGTACCACCAACATAGAAAGTGTCTATGACAGAATCATTGTGCTAGATTAGAAAATTCTACTTTTAATTGGAGATCTTTTGTAATATCTTCTTTGGTGATTCCAACCCTTTTGTTTGAAAAATTCTTTGTGTATAGCTAAACAGATACAAGTGTGCTAATTCCACCATTCTAGCAGTTATAATGAATACTTTTTAAGCACTTGAAACTACATTATGGAGTTATGAAGCAATTAAAATTAATATCTAAAGCCCCCAAAATAAATGGGGACAAATACTTGTAACAAATGTGACCCAAAAATGGATTTGTGATTAAAGATATCTTATGAATTAACAGAAAAAGACAAATGCCTGCATAGAAAAATCAGCAAAAGTATAAACAGGTAATTTCCAAAAGCAAGGCTTCATAATCAGAGAAAATGAAACTCAAATGTGATCTTGGGCAAGTTATTTAATCAAACCTCAGTTGCCCCACCTGTAAAATGGGGACAGGCATACTTTACTCACTGGTTACTAATAGCTCAAGATAATTGAACTATCAATATTTAGCATTCAGTAAGAACTAAAACAAAAAAAAAATCCATAAACCATTATTATTATTTCTATCCCACACAGGTCCATCACTCCTTGTATGTCAAAGTGTATCAGAGTCCAATAAAATCAGAGAGTCCAGGGAGGTCACCAGTGTACCACACCTGCCCTCTTCCCCTCAGGCTGTCCTGGGCAAGCAAACATTTGATGTTCTTCCCTGACTTTTTGCACAGATTCAGGCAAAATGAGGGCAACTGCTTGGTGACTCACCTCTGGTAGAAGGCAGGGGTCATTCTGTAAAAGCAGGACCCGAAGCTGGGCCTCGTTGAGACCAAACAGTCCCTGTTTTTTCAGAACCTGGATGTTGACAGGCGTGTGGATATCATGAGAAAGGGTGCAGGTAGACCTAGAACCACAAACATCTGGATCAGAGGCTCCAATGAAGATGGAGGCAGACTGTCAAATCCCTATCCTTGGGTGGCTTTCAACTACAGTCTAGTGTGTTTATCCTGTGTGTACCTCATTCAGTCGTGTCCAACTCTTTGCAAGCCTTTGGACTGTAGCCGGTAGCCATTGCCTTCTCCAGGGGATCTTCCTGACCCAGGGATCAAATCCCCATCTCCTGAATTGCAAGCAGATTCTGCATTGCAGGCAGATTCTTTACAGTCTGAGACACCAGGGAAGCCCTGGACCCCCTTACGGTCTAGTAAGCTCTGATAAGAAAAGCTGGGATAAAGTAACTGGGATAAAATAAGTAAGCTGGGATAAAGTAACTCCCCTCCCAAAGCCATTTCACGCTGAACAAAGACATTTTACGGCCAAGGGGGCCCTCTCCCCCGGTCACCTGCTTTGATGGAGGGTCCCAGCCGGTGGGGTCTGCAGATGTCTGCACTGGTCTTTTCCACCCCATAAGGGCTGCCCAACCCACCATCCCCCAACCTTAAAAAGAACGCATGCCTCCTCCCCCACCCACTTTGGGGGGCTCGAATCGACCAAGGAAGACTGGAGTCAGGAGGCAGACTCAAACGACTTCACACAAATCACCCCACCCTCCGTCTCCTGGAGGGGGTCGACCTAGATCGCGCGTTCTAAACCCACAGAGCACAGACTCTCTTCTCCTAAAACTGTGTTTAAGTGGGAAGAGCCGATCTCTTCAACAAAGGATCCGTGAATTCCACGGGGTCCACAAATGGCCGCAAAAGGGCCCCCGGAGGAAATGAACTCAAAAGGCTTGATTTATCCCGGCCCCGTTGTGGAGGACGAAGGGCGGGGAGGGAGAAGAAGCTGCAAATTTGGGGCAGGGGGAGGCGGAGAGGGATGGCTGAGAAACCCAAACTGAGACGTCTTCCGTCCCGTCCTGCAGCTGGGAGCGCGGGGGAGGCCGCCGCCCGAAGGCGGACGAGGAGGGGCCCCTTCCCGGGGCTTCCCTTCGGCCCTTCCGGAGGGGGTCGTCCGGCCCGGATCGACGACCCCCGTTCTCCTTTCCTTCTGGGTCGCGCTCCGGGCTGGACGGGCCAGGCCCGCGGCCCCCGCCCCGAGACCGTCGCGGCCCGCCCGCCGCCCCGCCCCGCCCGGCCCGGCCCGCAGGCTCACCAACAGTCGCGGTTCGGGCACTTGCCCTGCATGTGGCGGCGGCAGAGGTGCAGCTGGTCGCAGGCCTGGCACTCGCCGCGCTGGTAGCGGGCGCAGAGGCGCGCGGAGGACACGGCCACCACCCGCCAGGCCGCCGGGCCGCCGCCGCCGCCGCCGCCGCCCGCGCCGGCCGCCACCTCGGCCTCGGCGTCCCACGGGCCCTCGCGCATCTCCACCTCCTGCAGCAGGAAGCGGTCGGGCCCGGCCTGGCGCAGCACGTCCCGCAGGCGCGCCTCGGAGAGCTCCACGTGGCCGCGCAGGTCCTGCAGGAACATGCGGCCGCCGTGGGCGCACAGCACTTTGGTGAGGAAGGAGCACACGGTGGGCTCCGCCATGGTCGCGGCCCGGCTCCCTGTGCGGAAATCCGAGGCGGGCAGACTCCTCCCAGTCACGTCCACGACTTCAAACCCGGTTCCCGGGAAGGGCCTGGGAAAGGGGCGGCCGTGCGAGAGGACAGCCCCGGGGCCGGGGTCCACCAGGGGCGCAGATCAGGCGAGGACAGTCCTGATCCGGCGCCTGCTCTGCGTCAGGCACCCTTCAAGGTTAAGTCCTCACCTCGAGGGACTTGTGTAGTCAGAGGGAATTGGGAGTACTAGTAAGGGCTGCAAAGAAGATGCAACAGGTAATGTGGTAGAAGGTGAATAGCTGGGCAGCCTTGGGGAGGCGATCTCAGGACGTAGCCACCAGCCACAGGTGGCTTTTGGGTGCTCGAAATGTGACCAGTTTGAAGTGGGATGTGTGAAATACACACGGGATTTGGAAGCTTTAGAATGCAGAAACTGTAAGATTTTATAGTAACGATGTTAAATTGATAATATTTAAATAAAATGTTATAATTTCATCTGTTTTTTTCCACTTCTAAGGCAGCTATGAGAAAATGTAAAATTACACAGGAGGCCCGCTTTATGTTTCGGTTAGACAGCACTGGTTTAGACCTGTAGGTTTGTTGAGTGTTGGTGGCTTGGTCCTGTCTGTCTCTTTGTAACCCCATGGGCTGTAGCCTGCCAGAATACAGTCTGTTCATGGAATTCTCCAGGCAAGAATGCTGGAGCGGTTTGCCGTTCCCTTCTCCAGGGGATCTTCCCCACCCAGGGATTGAACTCACATCTCCTGCGTTACAGGCAGATTCTGTACCTCTGAGCCACCAGGGAAGGTTTGTTAAAGAGCTTTTTGCCCAAGGCCATGCTGATTTAATAAGTATTTTTTGAGCCAACATTTAATGCAGCCATGGGGTACTGAGATAGATAAAACATGACTGAGGAACTCACCTGGTCGAGTTGCCGTCTTACAAGGTGGTTGTGAAGATTAAATAAGTTAATGGCATGTGAAGAAGCTAAAGAGAAAGTCCGCTGACCAGATGCTCAAAGATCTTTTCTGTCATGTTAAGGAAGTTGGACTTCAGAAGACTTTGGGGGGCAACTGAAGGAATCTCAGCCGGGGAGTGATCCCTCAGGCTGGAATGCTCCCTGGCATCCCCGTCTAGAAGTCTTCTTTTTGTCATTCAACACTGAGCTTAACTGTCTTCTCTTTAGTAAGGCCTTTCCTAACCTCCCGCTCTAAAGCAGCACCCTGGTTTCTGGATGGAACTTAGCGCTCATGTTTTTCTTCTTATTTATTTATATATCTGTAGAATTCAAGCTTGTGAAAGCAAGAATTTTGTGTGTCTTGTTCCTTGCCGAAAAACAGTGCCTGGCTAGGGGCTCCCCTGGTGGCTCAGTGGCTCAAGTGTCCACCTGCCAATGCTGGGGTCACGGGTTCTCTCCCTGGTCCAGAAAGATCCCATGTGCCAAGGAGCAGCTAAGCTATGCGGAGCCCTTCAACAGCAACTACTGAAGCCCAGGCACCTAGAGCTTGTGCTCCGAAACAAGAGAAACCACTGCAATGAGAAGCCTGTTCTCTGCAACTGAAGAAGGCCTTCACACAGCAATGAAGACCCAGCACAGCCAAAAATAATAAATAAATAAATCTTAAAAAAAAAAACAAATAAACAGTGCTTGGCTATATTGTAAGATAAGTGTTTTTATGATTATTTAATACTATATTAAAATTATTATGTATAATATTACATATGAATGTTATTTAATACTTATTTTTGGCTGCGCTGGGTCTTCATTGCCACTCGAGGGCTTTTTCTAGTTGTAGCTAGCAGGGGCTCCTCTTCGTTGCAGTGCACAGACTTCTCACTGTGGCGGCTTCTCTCGTTGCGGAGCGCAGGCTTCAATAATCGCAGCACACAGGCTCAGTAGCTGTGGCACACGGGCTTAGTTGCTTCTTGGCATGTGGAATCTTCCTGGGTCACGGATCCAACCATTTCCCCCTGAACTGGCAAGCAGATTCTTAACCTCTAGACCACCAGGGAAGTCCCAGGATAGGTGTTTTTTTTTTAATTAGTAGTAGACAGTTTTTAAGCAGGAAATTAGAAATAGTGAAATAAGCACCCATATATATCAATTTCCTCGAGTTATAAATCTTAACACTGTCCTATTTTATGATATTTCTAAATACTTCAATCCTAAATACTTCATTAGGCATGACTTTTAGAAGTGGTATATTTCCCTACATAATCCTAACATTATTTTCATAATTAACAAAAGTATGTGTCATTTTCCTGAATACTTCTAATGTGGGATAGATGTTTTGGAAAGATCTCTGGCCGTAATAAAGAATGGATTTCTAGAAAACCAAGACAGAATTAAGAAAAAAACCGAAGAGAAACAGCTGAGGAATTATTATCTCAATGTTTATTGTGTTGAGTTTGCAGTGGATGGTCCATGGGAAGATGCTCAGTGGGCAGTTGAATTTACAGGTCAAGAGCTTAAGAAGGATTGAAGAGAATATTGATTTGAGTGTCATCAGAGTATAAGGAAATTGGAGCTTTGAGTTGATAGGCTCACTCAGCACAAATAAAGAAAAGCAGAGGTGGGAGGATCGAACCTTAGGGAGTAGCAACATCAAACATTTCTGAAAAATTGAGAGCCTGCTATGAAAAATAAACAAATAGAACATATAACCAAATGGAAAAACTCAAAACATTTGCTTGGTTTGATGTCACTTCTATATATTTGAGTGTAGGCACTTTAACAGCGATGGGTTGGCTATACATATATTTATATTTTATTTCCATTGAGGTCCAAATCAGATGGCAGTTTTACCTTCACTTCAATTATATCTATGCTACCATATTTCCCAGGTGGCTCAGTGGTAAAGAATCAGCCTGCCAGTGTAGAAGAGGCGGGTTCAATCCCTGAGTTGGGAAGATCCCCTGGAGGAGGAAGTTGCAACCCACTCCAGTATTCTAGGCTGAAGAAATCGCATGGATAGAGAAGCCTGGCAGGCTACAGTCCATGGGGTCACAAAGAGTCGGACACAACTGAGCAGCACATACTGCCATATAGATGTTTTCTGTCTCCATCCAAAGCTTTGTGATAAAAAACAAATGGGTAGGACTTTCTGGCAGTTAAGCAGTGCTAGTGCTAAGTCACTTCAGTCGTGCCTGACTCTTTGTGACCCCTCGGACTGCAGCCCGCCAGGTTCCTCTGTCCATGGGATTCTCCAGGCAAGAATACTGGAGTGGGTTGCCATTTCCTTCTGTAGGAGATCTTCCCAAGCCAGGGATCGAACCTGTGTCTCTTTTGTCTCCTGCATTGGCAGGCAGGTTCTTTACCACTAGCACCACCTGAGAAGCCCTAGAAACTGCCTGCCAATGCAAGGCACATGGGTTTGATCCCTGGTCCAGGAAGATTACACATGCCTGGAGCAACTTAAGCCCATGAGCCTAGAGCCCATGCTCCGAAACAAGAGAAGCCAGCATGATGAGATGCCCACATTTTCTGCCACTAGAGAAGGCACACATGCAGTAACAAAGGCCTGGTGCCACCAAAACTAAATAAAAATACTCTTTTCTAAAAAAAAAAAAAGAGTGGAGAAGGACTTTTGAAGGCGTTACTAATTGGACAACTCTGCTGATCATTTACATTTTTGGCTGCCTCCCACTGGCCCTGTTCCCACTCCTAAGGGGTGTCAGCAGTTTCCACTGTCTCCCTCTCCCCTCAGCAGAAGATGTACCAACCCACTTTGGGCTTCTCCATCACCACCACCCAGTCTTCCCCTGGCAGTGTGCTAAAGGCTCCTTGGTCACTGAGTCCAGGAATGATGAAGCTGGCAGGGGCAACTCACATCCTTTACCTCCTCCCATTGAAAAAACAGGTGTCTGCAGGTGATTATCTTTTAGGAGATACCTGGAAATAGAGCAAATACAAGCAGTGGAGCCAAAATTAATATTTATTTCCTTGTATTAGAATCTCAAATGGAGCTGGGAGGAGAGCAAGAAGAAATACAATTCAGCTACTGAATTATAAGAAGTTGAACTTTATTCAACAAAATTTATCCAGTGTATCAAGCACTCAGCTGGGTAAGCAGTGTGGCACAATGAAGAGGATAGGTTGACTCGGCTCTCATGGAGCTTACACTCTAATGCGAAAAGCGGCCAACTTTAAGTCAGACAGGAGCTAAAAATGATCAAAGCAAGATGCAAAGTGTTTTAAAAACCAGGGATTTCAGAGGCAAACATCCAATTTAACTTATAGGAGGACTCCTTACGAGGCTCGAGAGCTAATCTAAAGATGCTAGATATTAACTGAGTGAGTCTGACTGTGGTCTTTTGGAAATTGATGGATTGTTGGTTTTGTAATAATTGCGGACTTTTACTGGCATTGAGTGGATGCGGCTACGGATAAGAGATGCCCCTATGGTATATGGGTTAGTCCCATACAAAGAAGACTTACTCGGTACTCTATACGACTTTCTAAGGTCCTACTAGACACTTATGTTGGACCTACAGCTTGCCTGAGAGGATATAATTCTTTTTTTCCTCTTAGACAGTCTGTCATTTGTCTTGGCCTGCTAAACTTATTTCAATTAAGATAATTTCGTTCTTCCCCTAATTATATGCAGAAAAAGTATATGGTCTGTTATGACTTACCCTAATACTGGTTTTCATTCTGGTGTCACCTATACTTCTAATCTTTCCAGTACTTCTTTATAGGAAGTAGCCTCCAATCGACTCTTAAATCCAAACCTATTCATTATCAGTAGAAGTAAATATCTATTTCATGATGTCGTATAGCATGGTCCTGCTGGAGTATTTACATATTGATATTCATTTTATCATTATTACAAACTTCTTGCCTTCTGTTTCTCCATTATAATAGTTAGGGCAATAAATTGATTTCTTAAGAAAAAAATTCATGTAGATTGTAGTATTTGAATCATCTCAGGACAACAAAGGGGATGTTATCATACAAATTATTTGCTCTGAAAATGGTGAATAGATCTGATAACGTTTGTGATTGCCATCATAATGGGGGTGGTGGGGCGCTACTGGCATGTAGTATGTGAGAGCCAAGTATGCTGACTATATTGCAGTACACTGGACAGCTGCTCACAATAAGGAATTACTCTGCACCCTATACGAATGTAGAATGTCTCACTAGACATTCGTGTATGACCTACAGCTCGCCTGCAAGAATATATAGTACTTCCTCATTTTCTTCATTTCGACAATTTGCAGATTTTTTTTTAGGTTTTTTAACTTCTTTTGGCCAGTCTATGTGGCATATAGGATCTTGGTTCCCTGACCAGGGTTTGAACCCGTGCCCCCTGCAGCGGAAGCTTGAAGCCTTAACCTTTGGACTGCCAGGGAAGTAAGTCCCTATTGGAGCCCTTTTAAGTCAGAGAGTTGTAGAGATCTTTGCACCGATCTAAAACCTAATATAAAATCAACTCTAATGCTAATTAATTTTTATAACATATCTGCTGGAAGTAATTATAACACGAAATGTTGGCGGCTGGTGTGGAATGTTGAAAATTGGAAGGAAAACCCTCATTCATAATGAGAAAGGAACTCTTGGTCCAGGCACCTCAGCTGCTCTAAAAACTGATTGTGCTGCAATTTCACACAATCTGTTATATTTAGAAAAAGAAGCCTCTCACAGGTGCAAGGCTTGTTTGCGGCACTGTTCCCTTCGTTCTAATTCTGTCTCCCTAGGAAACTAACCTCACCTCCTTAGGGGGCCTCTCCTTCAGTAGAATGGCCCTAATTGCTTCGTGAGCCTCAACTAACATAGCGAACGACTACAACAGCATTCGGATTTATCAGTCGTGATTGTGTAAATCTGGTTACTGCAACTCAGTCCACCCAAAATACCAGCACTTCATGTATATCTGACCTGAAAAAAAGCCTTCTCTGTAATCATATTAGTTAGAATATAAATGTCTACCTTGCCCAAATGGGCAGTTAATTCCAGCTGGTTGCTACGCTCTGAGCCATACTTAGCAGCTCTTTTTATTGCATTTCGAAAGCGTCAACTTGGATGGAGTACCCTAAATAAACGTAGAGACAGAGAAATGCATGCTCTCAAATCAGTTTCACCACAGAGATAAGCTACAGTACTGCAGTTATGTCTTGCTAGCATTTAAATTGCCCTTATATTTCCTTCCCCCACAACTATATTCCTATGTATTTTTCCCTAGCTTTTCACAATTTTCCAAGGCTGTACTGTCTTCTGTCCTTATTTCAATAGAAATTTTTAGATTTCACTTAAATTTCCCAAATAAATTTTCTTTTAGTTGAACCAAAATAGAACCAAATCATGCAATCAACTAAGAGTAGTTGGTGGAGAAAGGTTACTGCAGTTAACAGAAGTTTTAGAAGTGAGTCTTAACCAGTTACATCTAAGGTAATGAGTGATTCCCAAACTTATGACACATTTCAATCCTCTTCTTGGCTGTCAACCCCCAAAAAGTGATTTAGTTGGAGTGGGATGTAATCTAGATAGCGGAATTTTTTTTTAAGGCTGCACGCACTGCGCAGCATGCCAGATCTTAGTTCAGGGATCGAACCCTGGTGGTGCCCCCTACATTGGGAGTGCAGAGTCTTAACCACTGGATCACCAGGGAAGTCCCTTGGACAGTGGGGTGTTTTAGCACTTCCCAGATGATTCAAATGTGCAGCAAAGTTTGGGAACCACTAATCCAGAGCATTTATATGAGAGAAAACTTAAGTTTAAGTATTATCTTTCTGGGAGATCAGGTTCTGTAAGTGAACAGAATGGTTATGACATCCTTTATGACACTGTAGCCATCATTTCTAACTAATCACGCAGGGTTTTTCTGTTTCGGTACTATATTCAATCACATATTCTGGGTAAATCTGATCTTTCTGAAAGATGACAAAAACAGAGGGATTCGATCTTGTATCCACACAGCTGTCATACTGCGGAGGGGGACTCTGGTAACTCCTTTGGCCTTCAATGAAATTTCCAACCAGAACTCGGGCTACAAACATAACGATGGTTTTGGAATCAAACGGGCAACTTTTATGGGAACTCATGGCATCTTTTGTGAAGTAGTTTCCTAGAAATAATCAGAAGAAAAAGGTTAAGAATTATTATAAAAGAAGGTATTTTGTTTATAATTATTTACATATAGTCAGATGACAGGCATTGACCAAGTATGTCAGCAATACCTTACTGATACTAATAACTTTCCTTTGTGCCTAGGAAAATGTTTATTATGCAAGTACACTTGAATACAGTGTCTAACCTGACTGAATTAACAGAAACATTTGCAACTCGGCAGAATTCACAGGTACGGTGTTGAGCCACTGGGTAGAATGGCCAACTGTTGATATTACAGTAGCCCAGTTTATGCAAGCAAGTTGAGCTGTAACTAATAAACCCAATATACTCCAACAGAGGCCACTTTATATTGTGTACATTTTAAGGAAGAAACATAATTTACTACTGTGGGAAGGTCCTGGGGAAGGGAAAGGGGAGAGATGACAGATGTGACGTCAGCCAACAGTTGACCCTAGCAGAGCTGGTCAGACACTCAATCTATCGTCCTCAACTACAAGACAACCTCTGATAATCACTGAAATCTCCACACTCACCAGAGCAACAACCACTTCCTGACAAATTAAAAGTTCCTATTTTTATTTTTATTATTGCCAAGGGAATGAAATAGCCTCTTGACAAGGGTGAAAGAGGAGAGTGGAAAAACTGGCTTAAAACTCATCATTCCAAAAACTAAGATCATGGCATTCGGTCCCATCACTTCATGGCAAATAGATGGGGAAAAAGAAACTGTAACAGATTTTATTTTCTTGGGCTCCAAAATCACTGCGGATGGTGACTGCAGCCATTAAATTAAAAGACACTTGCTCCTTGGAAGAAAAGCTATAACAAACCTAGAAAGTGCACTAAAAAGCAAATACAGCACTTTGCTGACAAAGGTCTATATAATCAAAACTATGGTTTTTCCAGTAGTCATGTACAGATGTGAGAGTTGGACCACAAGAAGAGCATTGAAGAATTGATGCTTTCCAATTGTGCTTTCCAATTGAGAGTCCCTTAGACTGCAAAGAGACCAAACAAATCAATTCTAAAGGAAATTAACCCTGAATATTTGTTGAAAGGACTGATGCTGAAGCTCTAATTACTTTGTCCACCTAATGCGAAGATCCGACTCATTGGAAAAGGCCCTGATGCTGGGAAAGACTGAGGGGGCAACAGAGGATGAGATGGTTGGATGACATCACCGACTCAACAGACATGAGTGTGAGGAGATCTCAGGAGATAGTGGAGGACAGATGAGCAAGACGTGCTTCGGTCCATGGGGTTGCAAAGAATCAGACATGACTTAGCAACTGAACAACAGCAAATGTCTTTCTGCCCTTTGAAGGAAAGGAGTCTACATTACAAAATCTGATATTCTGTGCAAAAATTAATTGATATTGAGAAATTATTACTTGTTGCCTTAAGGTGAGTGATTCTTTGGTTTTTGTTTGGTTGGGTTTCTGGATTTTGAGTTGCATGAAGGAATTTAGGAACAAAAAGAAAGAGCTGAAAAGATGTGGTGTGACCATCACGGCCTGTGATGGGAGAAGACCACATTTCCATCTTTGGTTAGGATCCATCAGTTGCAAGAGAAGGGATGGACATAGGTCAGGAAGAGCCATGGCTGGAACTGGTAGACAAAGTCATCAACAAGAGGGAAGACTCTGCAAGATATGTCAGGTGCTCTGGTCTCTGCACCCCACCCTTTCCTTAAAACACAGAAGACAGGAAGGAAGCAGGGCTAAAGTGCAGGAATCAAGACCCAAAGTGATTTCCCACTCTAATTTGGAAATTTCAGATTAACATGAGCTTATTCTTTTCTTCAGGAATGCAAAAGCCTGGAGGTGCTGATTAATACAAAATAATTACATATATCTCATAATAGGAGCGTGTATAGTAGAACCAAATGTTGGCTCTATTTGTTCAGTTTCTCTATTCCATACAAACCTTGTCCATATTTGGTGTCAAGACTTCCATGTAAGAGCCAGTCAAAATTATTCTCACAGATACACTCCACGGTGCTGCGTCTTGCTGCACAAAATAGGATTTCCTCATCTCTCTTCATCTCCTCTTTCTTGCTAATAGGGAAAACGTGAGACTTAACACAGAGAACACTCTTTACCCACTCCAGTTAATAACATAAATCCAAACTAAAGTCTAATTATCTTAAAATTGTATTCCACCAGCTTTCAGAATGGAGCTACCAGCATTAAGGCAACAGCTATAAAAAAAAATAAATATACGAAAACTTTTAAATGACAGACACAGGAAAGCATTTAATTGTAAAGCTAAAACTGAAAGCAGTTTGAGCTTACACTATGGAAACACAACTAGAGATTGAAGAAATTGTTGACCACTAAAATAAAAAAGTGAATATAAATCTTCAAAGATAGGTCTTCACTAATCCTTTCAAACTTAATGTCAAGGGAAGCCCGATAAGATGGCCACCCACCTTTGAAAAGCCTTGAAGAGCTGTGGGTTCAGGACCTTCTTTATCTTTTCAATCTTGAAATTTTTCATGGAAGCATGAAAATTATTACTTACTTCAGTATATTCTGGAGAATTGTTAGAGATTTCAAGCAACTGAAAGAAATTCAAAAATATGTAAATGTGAAGCAGGAAACATTTAAGGCATGATGGGGCTTCCCTTGTGGCTCAACTGGTAAAGAATCCACTTGCAATGCAGGAGACCTGGGTTCGATCCATGGGTTTGGAAGATCCCCTGGGGAAGGCAACGGCTCCCCACTCCAGTGTTCTGGCCTGGAGAATTCCATGGACTATATAGTCCATGGGGTCACAAAGAGTTGGACACGACTGAGCGACTTTCACTTTCACTTCCTGTCCCTATGTGGGCTTCCCAGGTGGTGCTAGTGGTAAAGAACCTCTGCCTGCCAATGCAGGAGATCCACGAGACTGGGAGTTTGATCCCTGGGTCAGAAAGATCCCCTGGAGGAAGGCATGGCAACCCATTCTAGTATTCTTGCCTGGAGAATCCCATGGACAGAGGAGACTGGAGGGCTACAGTCCATAGGGTCAAACGAGTCGGACATGACCGAAGCGACTTAGCACAGCACATGTCCATGTGTGTGGCCATCTATGCCATGGAGTATCCTTGCCAGGCCTCTGACAGCAGGTAGGATAAGCTGGCTTAGGGTTTCCACATCTGATAGTTCATTCCAGTGATGAACTAGATGGCCCGGAGTCCATTGTGTTCAAAGCTAACAGCGCATTAGCCTGAAGGCAAATGGAGCACATACGCCACCCAGCCCCTCCCAGTGTGTGATTCAGTCCAGTGACCTGGTGAGTTTTTTGCGTAAAGCCAGTGCAGGGGCAGAGGCGGTGGAGGTACCCAAGGAGCCCAAGCAGAGCTGGTTGCCTGCACCCAAAGCTAGCCTCTGATGTAGCTAAATGATCCAGGAAGAATCTTGCCCTGGGACTTCCATGGTGATCCTGTGGTTAATAATCCGCCTGCCAATGCAGGGGACATGGGTTCAATCCCTGGTCCAGGAAGATTCCACATGCTGCAGGACAACTAAGCCCGGGCACCACAACTACTGAACTCGTGTGTTGCAACTACTGAAGCCTGCATGCCCTAGAGCCCCTGTTCTGCAACAAGAGAAGGCCACTGCAATGAGAAGCTTGTGTACCACAACTAGAGATTAGCCCCTGCTTGCCACAACTAGAGAAAATTAACAACAAAGACCCAGTACAGCCAAAAATAAATAACTAAATAAAATTAAAAAAAAAAAGAGTCACCCCAACCAGGTAAGGTGATGAGCTGAGGCCCACTTTGAGTTCCATAGAAACCTGCTTTTTAACTCCAATTAAGGGACAAGTTGCTCTTACTGTGAGTTCCAGTTTGCTCGTCTGTAAGGTAGAAAAGCAAATATCTATTTTACAGGTTTGTCATGAGCATCTGTCCCAAGGAGATCGTGTGTGCCAGAACTCTGGAAACAATGAGGTGCCCTTCTCCTTTGGGAAAGTGGCACATGACACAGTCACCATTTGGATGTCAGCCTTTGAATCTTGTTTCAAGGGTTTTGCAGAAGTGATTCATTCACTCCTTCACTCATTCATTCATTCAACTACACACATTTGTAGCAAAGTACTTGGTTCCATCTTTAAACAATTCATCCACTACAAAGTAAAAAGCAAATACCTCAAAGCCCTTTGAGAGTGAGACACTCGTGTCCGGTTGGGGAAGATATATCTTGATGAAAGGTTCTGATGCGGTCTGCCCCTGCTGATGGCTAGAAACAAGGGAGAGAAAGAAATTCATCTGGCTCCCTGTTTGATACCCCCAAGTGATTTTCTGTGCTTAACTTCAACTAAGCCGAGGTTCCTCTGGAAATTTTCTAAGTCCTAATGTGTTAGCATTAAGTAAGGCTGGGGGACTTCCCTGGTGGTCCAATGGTTAAGAATCCATGCATCCAATACAAGGGGTACGTGGGTTTGATCCCTGGTGGGAAAACTAAGATCGCATATGCCTTGAGGCATAGCCAAAATATAATATTTAAAAAAAGTAAGTTTGTCTGACAGCTTCTTTGTCAAATGATAAATATTTAAATACTTTAGTGGCATAGGGAAAAGAATCCTGCTTTTCCTGTATAAACTGTATTTCAAAGTAACCATACGTTTGAGAGTTTTCCACCCTCAAATAGAGAACCCCTAGGTTGCTGTCCATAGGGTCGCACAGAGTTGGACACGAATGAAGCAATTTAGCATGCGTGTGTGCATTGGAGAAGGAAATGGCAACCCACGCCAGTATTCTTGCCTGGAGAATCCCAGGGATGGAGGAGCCTGGTAGGCTGCCGTCTATGGGGTTGCGAAGAGTTGGACACAACTGAAGCGACTTAGCAGCAGCAGCAACATGTACATAGTGGTTTATCACATACTTTTCTTTAAGTTTGATATTTTCCATTATGAGAAAATTACATACTAAAAAATGCTTTAAGGAAAAAACTCTTTAAAAACCTCCTTTCATAAAATGAAAATTCTTTTGGAATGAAAGAAGCTGGCCTCAGTTTATAGGTTAAGCTCTGATTTTCATACTCTACTAGTATAGTGCAAAACAGATTCAAGTAATATGTTGTAAGGTGCTCATCAAAAATGCTATGGTTCACTTCCTTTCTGGTTGTTCAGAGTAGCACAGCCTTTATTCTATCTAAAACGGTGTGTCTCCTCTGGGTTTGTGATAGCGGGATTTAAGCTCAGTTCAGTTCAGTCAATCAGTCATGTCTGACTCTTTGTGACCCCACGGACTGCAGCATGCCAGGCTGCCCTATCCATCACCAACTCCCGGAGCTTACTCAAACTCACATCCATGGAGTCGGTGATGCCATCAACCATCTCATCCTCTGTCGTCCCTTTCTCCTCCTGCCTTCAATCTTTCCCAGCATCTCGGTCTTTTCCAATGAGTCAGTTCTTCGAATCAGGTGGCCAAAGTATTGGATTCAAGCTACTTCTTTCCACAACCACCCACAAACAGTTTTCTCAGTTCATTTTATTTTACATTTATTTATTTGGCTGCACCAAATAGTCGCAGCATGCAGGATCTTTAGCTGTGGCATGTGGGATCTAGTCCCCAGACCAGAGGTCCCCACGATGGGAGCATGAAGTCTTAGCCACTGGACCACCAGAAAAGTCCCAGCAATGTAGTTTTGTGTGGGTTTCATGAGCAGACAGAGCTGTCACACTGAATCCCTTACAACAAAATTTCCTTAAAAAATTCCATTTTCATCAACTTTTACTGTCCTCAAAGGCTTTACTAGGCAGCTGCTACATCCCTTTTTTCTCTCCGTTTCTCCCTCAACCTCCCACTCCCTGTAAATCCATTCCACAAAACTAAAGGTACTCAGAAGAACCCAGAACAGAACAAAAACCCAGTAACTGTGCATCTGATTCTTTCCTAGGCACAGCCAGCCATTCTCAGCTGAAGAAACTGAGCCCAGAGTTAAGAGGTCTGCTCAAAGTCCCCCGTGAATCTGAGGAAAAGACCAGCTTCCTACCCTAGAATGCTTTTAGTCCCACTGTCCTGCTTAGCCAGTACCTTACTCATAGTTAAAGCAAAAGGAAACTGCAGTGTTATGTGAACATGAACATTTCAGAAAACAAGGTCCAGATTCTTGAGTGACCCGAACATCACAATGTGTGCCAACAGTGTTCAGACACTCACTCCTGTCCGCGTTTCGCCTGCTCCACATCCCAGTAAGACACAAACGTTGGCCTTCTAATGACGTCCTTTTGGGTTTTGGAAGCTATATTTGTCTGAATCATCCCTTTAGACAGAAAAAACAAAGAGAAAACACAAATCATGAATTGGTCCTAGGAAATGATTTATCTTTATTTTTCAGAGACTACTAACATAGCTAATATTTATGACTCAACTATATATGCATGAATCGAGAAAATCCTTTTAAATGGAAACTGCTCATGATAAAAATGAATATCCTTCACTGGCCTTAGTGTAAGATCCAGAAAACAAAGAGGTAAATGAGCAAATTATAAGTAATCAAATCTTTCAATCAAAGTCAGGTGGGAAAGAGAACTAGGGCTGCCAGATTATATCACCTATGACCACTGTCCTCAACCAGGCATCAGTGATTATGGGTTGGAACATGGTAGCTATATTTTGAAAGCATTTTCCTACCTCAAATGTGAAATATTGTTTTTAATTCACGCATGTTGTACACCTGGGTCTACCCTGCAGCATGAGTTCTTTAAAAAGTAAATCATACATTGCTAGTAAAAGTATAAAATGGCACAACCACTTTGGAAAAGAATTTGGAAGCGTCTTACCAAGCTAAACATACACTACCTATACAATCCAACAAATCCACTCCTTAGTGTTTATCCAAGAGAAATCTACATCCACACAATAGTTTGCATTTCAATGTGCCTAGTAGCACTATTATAGTAAGCAAAATGTGAAAACAATCCAAATATCCATCAACAGGTGAATGGTTCAACAAAATACGGTATATCCATGTAATAGAATATTACTCAGCAATGAAAAAGGACCACATTACATGCAATAATATAGATGAGTGAAAAACAGTATTCTGAGAGGAGTCAACCATATGAAGAGTACACACCACAAAGTTCTATTATATGAAGTTCTAGAATAGATTAAATTATAGTGACAGAAAGTAAATTGGCTGCAGAGGGGAGACTGGCTACAAAAGAGCATGAGAAAACTTTCTGGATTGATGGGAATGTTCTAGATCTTGATTAGGATAGCAGCTGCATGCATCTGTCAGTACTCATCCAACTAGACACTTTAAATGGATGTATCTGATTGTAGCAATTATGCCTCACCATAGGTTTACATCCACATCAACAAAACAAACAACAAGGAAAAGGCAATCAGATCTTGCCACTCTGCTCAAAACCTTCTGGACGTTTCCAGCTCGTAAAATATTTAAGTTTCAATGTCTACGCTCAGCTCTTACACACCTCCTTCCCACATGCATGTGCTGCCCACTCCCTTCCAAAGTGTCCTCCTCAGATAAAAGGAGGCACCCTCCCATGAGCCCTCCATTCTCTTGCAGACATTGCTTCATCCTGCCTGAAGCTGTTATTATTTTCTGAAGGTGCCTGGTTTGCCAGCATTCAGATTAGTGCCTGGCAACACAGCTCAAATACTAGTTTAATGAACAAGAGCATATTAGAAATAGAAAGGAAATAGTCTGGAACACTGAAAACTTCTCTGGCCTGGCTTCTATGAACCAAGGGGAACAAATATATGGGATTAAAATTTCTCAACTCAGGAACAAGATTTATTGGTTTTCATCTCTCCACTACCTTTGTAAACAGTCAGAACAATAGAATACCACTGCAAAAAAAAAATTTGTTTTTAATTTAAGTCCATTTTTAATTTGACCACCCAACAGAAGAAATTTTTATTTTCGTCTATTGCTTTCTAGTCTTGGTCCATATGCACACATTGTTGCACTTACCATACATATTAAATTTTTAAAAAATTCATTCCTGAAAAAAATATTCATTTCTGTTTTAGTTACAGAAACATAAACTTGGGGTTTGGCCTTCTTCATCTAACAATATCAAATTTTGCTTTTACTGCACAGTTTTTGCAATTATAATTTTTAACAACTACCCAATACTCCACTGAAATTTAATACTTTAATGTGTTCAGTCACAATCCTACTGGTACACAGGCTATTCCTATTCTTTATTACTATGAGGAGGCTTTAATAAAGACCTTTATGTCTATAGCTTATTTTTTTCTTGTTGTGAATTATTTCCTTAGATTCCTGAGAGAATCAAAAAGTAAGCATATTTTAATATCTCTTGATATGTACTGCCAGGGTGCTTTCCACAGTAGTTAGTATAATGCTCCCTCAAAGCTATATGACTTGGGGTCTTCCCTGATGGTCCAGTGGTTAAGACTCTGCACTTCCAATGTGTGGGACACAAGTTCAATCCCTAACTGGAGAGTTAAGATCCCACATCCCACGTGGTGCAGCCAAAAAAAAGAAAAGGAATGAAAAGCTATGTGACTTAACACACTAATTGGTACAGGGCCCAAATCCCGGGTACCACCTGGGAATGTCAAGGAGCTGGAAAAGTCTCCTTCACCTCTTTGAAAGCATCTATAAGGATAGTCCTAAAGGGCACATATCTGACCATACACAGGGCTGGTGGCGGGGGGGGGGGGGGTTTTGGGGGGCAGGGGGACACAGAGGCAGCCAGTATAGGGACAGTATATTCAGAAGGAGAACAGTTTCTGCCCTGGTTTCTTACTAAACACAACAGGCAGATGGGCAGAAGGTAACCAAATCTTTCTATGCAGGCTCCAATAAACATGGCAGAATGCAAAGTCTTTAGAAAAGGCAACAGATAACAGCATTGACCTAGATGATGAAGCCTTAAAAGGAACAGCATGGCCCTAAAATTCTAAAGGACCCACAGTCCCAAGGTCTCTGTCCCTGCAGTTGTTAACACCTGAAATCTGTCTCAGGGAAGCAGCCCACCTAGAATAAGAAATTTAGAATGGCAGAACCGGAAGTGTCCACAGAGACCATGTAATCCAATCCCCCCCATTTTACAGGGTGCCATGTGCTATTCCCAGCTACTGTGTCTCACAGTCAAGGCTTAGAGCATAGCCCTGCTGACTGCCATCGGCTACCCACTGGTCTTGCTATGCTAGAAAGAACCCGGTCCGGAGTGCAGCATGCCCACGGTTCTATTCCCACTCCTGCGTGGATGCCACAGGCCAGATTGAAAGGCCAGGCACCACTGCAAAATGCAGGCACTTACCTTGGAAACTCAGCTCGTAGTTTTGTGAACCCGCCTGAAATGGCACAACTCCCCTTGGACAGCATAGAAAAAAAGACTCCAGGTATGAAGAGTCAATGTTCGAAATATGCTCATTGTCTTTCTATTTTAAAAAATAAGATAAAAAGGTCAAGACTTCAGGGTAGGGTTTTAAGAAATTGTTATCATGATATCTTTATCTCAGCCATGGGATTTGAACAGGAATGCATCCTGCCACCCAAACCAGGTTGCAAAGGCTTCCTGGGTGGGGTCAAGTGAACACCCTTCTTTAGTCTCCACTGTACGGAGTCTATGCTACTGAAACTGACCATACCCTAGGTGGAGGCCTGAAAAATGGAGCTGTTTGCAGAAGTCCTTTTACATATTCCATAAAATATGACCCAAGTGTACAGAGCAACTCGTACCCGATACAAGATGTCTAACCGCATCCAAAACGTTGTCATGAAGTAGACCATCACAGCTATCATCTCATCACACAATGAGAAAGAACAGTTAAAAGCTGGAATGAAGGCACACAAAACTCCAGCAGGTGCACTGTTATTTAGTTGCTAAGCCATGACTCTTTGCCACCCCATGGACTGTAGCCCACCACTCTACTCTGTCCACGGATTTCCCAGGCAAGAATACTGGAGTGGGTTTCCATTTCCTTCTCCATCCAGTAGGTGTATCGCTGTCCAAATAAGAGTGACGGGGCAAGGAACACCCCCACAATGTAAAGATATGATCTCCAGCCATCTCCAGGAGCTTCCTCTAGCCCTGCCCTCACTGAACTCCAGTTCTGAATGAGTGAGTGAGAGTCTTCAATTACAGATTCTCCAAGACTTGAATCTATACCTCAATTTCAGGAACCAGGTCTTGACTTTTGTCTCATGCCTACAGCCTTGATTTTGGCTTTCGAGAGCTATGGCTCGCCCTCACCTTGGGCAATTCCTTCAGGTCATGCGCTCCTGGCCCTCAAGGCGCGCTACTAAGCTTGACTGGGTGCTGCGTGCTAAGTCACTTCAATCGCGTCTGACTCTTTGTGACCTTATAGACTGTAGCCTGCCAGGCTCCTACTGGAGCAGGTTGCCATTTCCTTCTCCAGGGGAATCTTCCCAACCCAGGGATCGAACCTACATCTCTGGCATCTCCTGCAGTGGCAGACAGGTTCTCCACCACTGAACTACCTGGGAAGCCCCAGGGATCTTAAAATAGATTGTGTTTCTTTGATTGCTTTGGCAGCTTGCAAGCTCAGAACCAAATGTATGGCCCAGCAACTTCTTACTATATAGAAGCTTATGCTGGCATCTCCTCGTCCCTTTTTTGTCTTTGGCTTCATTTCCATGTCTTGCTTTTCTTTTCTCTTTCTCATCACTCTAATTTCATTGCCTACTTTAGCTATCTCCTTCTCTGTTTAACCATCTGAATCAAAAGGAGGAAGGGACACTAGACAGAACCTCTACTTGTCTACATTTCTCTCCCCTATTACTACGTTCCTGGGGGTAAGTCTAAACCTTGTAGTTCATCTGAATCCAGACTCTGACTAAATCCTAACAACCATATGTATCAGTCTTCTGATTTCTCACTCTTGCCCACTTTTCTGGCTGCAAGGGGTAGTTTCTGCCCATTTACGTACTAGTACATAGAAAGCTAGCTCAAGGTTCTGCCACAGTCCCCGATAATGAGGAAAGGGGGATATTTGGCTGGCTCATATATCAAGGAGTTTCTTACAAATATTTATAATTTTTTATAATGCAATCAGAGTACATGCTTGCTGAGTATAATATAAAAAAAACACCACTTCCTCTACCACATCCATGCTGCACAGGTAACCATGTAGGTGTCAGACATTGTACTACTAGATTCTTCTGAAGTTGTTAAGTTTATACACGAGTAGCCACAAGAAGGAATGGTACTCACCTTCTCCCCATATGGAACCCATCTGTCAGATCCATTCCTCCAGTACCAAATCCATTTTGTGGTAAAGAGAGAACTGGCCGGCTTTGTGACGGATGAAGGTGTGGAGATACGTTGGACGGGATTAAAATCACAAATCATCTTCTGGAAATTGATGTTATAATTGCCAACAGAAACGCTGAGAGGGAAAAGTTCAGCATTAAAAAAAATGCTTCACTGAAGCAAAATGCTTCTGTTTTCTCTACTTTGATCTTCTTAATAAAAGGGCAGAATTAAAAAATGAGAGTTGAAAGGGGTCTCTGAATTCCCTTTATATAGCTTACGGTCTTACACACACACACAAAAACTGAAATACAGAGAGGTAATGTAACCTGCCTACCCCACGTATTTAATGGTGTCACAAAATGTGTTCTTCCCTCAAAAAATATCCCCAAAAGAAATATTGGGGTAACCAGTACTGGCTACCCCTTCCAGTATTCTTGCCCAGAGAATTCCATTATCAAAGTGTAGTCTGAGACCTTTTCAGGGGAGTTAGCAAGGTCAAAGTTACTTTCATAATAATATTAGGACATTACCCACCTTTTTCACTTTCATACCCTCACAGGAACACAGTGGAGTTTTTCAAGGCTACTTAATGTTTGATTTTACAATAGATTTGCAAAAATATAAAACAATGTCAGTCTTCTCAGTGAATTTGGTTTGGTATTGGAAAAGTTATTTTTATAGTTATACTTACATACAGTTATGCATGCATGTAACTATATATAACTATCTAAAAATATAATGTTAACACGAATGAGTTTATTATTATTTTTAATGATTCAGTAAATAATTTTTCTCAGTTGTGACTTTTAACATGATAAATATCAATAGCTATAAATCCACATAAACTGAAATCTCTGGGATCCTCAGTACATTTTAAGAGTATCGAGGGCTCCGGAGACCAAAAAGTTTGAGAGTTACTGCTCTACAAAATACCTCCTAGATCAGCGAACCAGGAGTGATATTGTGACCCAGGAAACATTTGACAATGTCAAAAGATATTTTTGGTTCTCACAACTGGCATGTAGTGGGTAGACACCAGGGATGATGCTAAAATGCTCCAGCAAAACAAATAATTATTCGGGCCTCAAAGTCAATGGCGCTAAGGTTGAAAAACCCTGCTTCAGATTTACCTGGTCGGAGGAACACAGCTAGAAACAAAACAGCTGACACCACCCTCTAGTGGCAAAATGCAACAACACACTCTCCACCAGAAATTCACTAAATTCAAAGATAGTGACAAGCCCGTATTTTCCTTCCCAAAATATTTCCTTATAACGTAGGATGCAGCTTATAAATATGGTCATGGGTTTTATCACCCATTTCAGCCCTAACAGAAATAGAAATATAAAGTAGCCTTTTAGAAACCTCCAGGATAGAGAAAATAGCAAATATAGAAGCATGTATAAAATGCTAAAGTATGTAACAAAATTCTGCCTTAGAACTATATGAAATGACTCAAATCATTTTCTCAAACAATGAGATTAAGCCAAAGGCTCTTCTGAGCTCGTAGGTTTGCAAACCAACGTATGCATTTTGTTGTTCAGACAAATATTAACTGAACAAATACTTGTGTCCCTGTTTATTTCACCTGAGTTAGCAAATATTCCTAGAGTCCCTCATATTAGCCAGGCTCTGGGTGACTTCAAACCTGCCCCACTTATTCCTTTATCTTTATTAACTCAGCAGTCATTTGCCATTTTAATCTTAAGAGTTTAACCTGAATGGGATTCTGAAGGAAAACTGCTTTTTCTTCTTCCCATAAGCACAGCACTGGGCTCTCCTTTGATGATGTTGTAGGTTTCACATGCCAGACCCGCCACCAACTTACCTGCAGTTTTTGGGGTCACAAAAGGCCTTCTCAATATCCTCCATGAATGGGAGGTCCACCCAGCTATTTGCAAGTAACATCTGCCACCGGTAGGGCAGGTGGAAATGAACTCTGTTGCAGCTCTCTATAAAGATAGAAAAGAGGTCTGAGCAATTTGGCCAAGTTCGCTGCTGACTTTCCCCATAAAGGCCTGCCTTTCCCACCCTGCTAGGCACATTTTCCAGCTACGCCTGAGCTCACATCAGCCCCTACCTGAATTGTCTCAAGCCCCTATCTCCAGATTCATTTACTACCCATGGAGACTCATCAGAAAACAAAATTCTCCACTCCCCCAAAAGCCATGTTCAGTTCAGTTCAGTCGCTCAGTCGTGTCTGACTCTGTGTGACCCCACGGACTGCAGCACGCCAGGCTTCCCTGTCCATCACCAACTCCTGGAGCTTGCTCAAACTCAAGTCCATCAAGTTGGTGATGCCACCCAACCATCTCATCCTCTGTCGTCCCCTTCTCCTCTCACCTTCAAAAAAAAAAAAAGCCATATTACCCACATGGAAATCTGAGGTCATTAGAAATTTACAATGATCCTTTCTGCACCTCCCTCTATATGCATTTATTGAGACAAACTGCTCTCTATTGGAGGCAACTGCCTATGTGCTTCCTAGGAAGCCCTGGCCTAGAATTCATCTCTTGCAGAATTCCCTCACTGATCTCGTGCTCTTCTGACCCGACTTTGTTTTATGTTCCCTCAATCAGTGCTCTAGACACAGTTTGTCCATTATTACTTCTCTAATTTGTGGATGTTCTGTTTGTTTTGGGCCATCCTACACAGCTTGTGGGATCTTAGTTCTCTGGCCAGGGATTGAACCCAGGCCCTTGGCAGTGAGAACACACAGACTGGACTAACCACTGGACTGCCAGAGAATTCCCAAATTTGTGGATGTTTTGATGCCCCGCTTTAATGACAAACTCAGGCTTCCCTTGTGACTCAGCTAGGAAAGAATCCGAAATGTGGGAGACCTGGGTTCCATCCCTGGGTTGGGAAGATCCCCTGGAGAAGGGAAAGGCTACCCACTCCAGTATTCTAGTCTGGAGAATTCCATGGACTATACAGTCCATGGTTGCAAAGAGTCGGACACGACTGAGCGACTTTCACTTAATGACAAACTGACTGAAGAAAGGCCCGCGTCATTGTTTAGCTCATGTCTCCTTGCTTCACTGGCAGAGGAGTAAGCATGCAAAAGTTGCCCTTTCAATGAATGCTTGCTGAAGAATGAATTGATGTTAGAAGCTCATAATATAGGAGGACAGAAAACAGTTCTATTTTTCACAATTTTCATTGTTTAAATCATTTTGAAATGTCACTGCCAGGAATTTTTTTTTTATTGTTTTTGCCATACATTGTCATGATATCACCATGGGTTTACATATGCTTCCCCTCAGGAACCCCCCTCCCTCCTCCCTCCCCCCCGGGAAATCTCGCTGCACCAGCCCCGAGCATCAATCCTGGGCTGGTGATTGATTAGACACATGACAATTAACATGCTTCAATGCCCTTCTCCCATATCTTCCCACCCTTAACCTTCCTCACAGCCATTAGAATGGCTACTATAAATAAACAAACAAAACAAATTTACAAGCATTGGCAAGGATATGGAGAAATTGCAACCCTTGTGCATTGCTGATAAAAATGTAAAGGGATACAGCTGCTATAGAAAACTGTGTGGCAGTTTCTTAAAAACTTAAACACAGATTTATCACATAATCCAGCAATTCCACTTCTGGGTATATACCCAAAATAACTGAAAGCAAGAACTGATATTTGTACACCTGTGTTCCTAGAGCATCATACACAATAGCTAAAAGGTAGAAGCAACTCAAGTGCCCATGAGTGGATAAGTGGTAAACAAAATGGGATAGAATACAATTGAACTGTGTTCAACCTGTGTAAGGGAGGAAATTCTCACAAAGGCTATAACATGGGTGAACCTTGAGGACACTGTACTAAGTGAAATAAGCCAGTGTCAGAAAAAGACAAATACTGTGTGAGATCACTAATATGAGGAACATAGCAGAGTCATATTCGTAGACAGAGAGCAAAATGTCAGGGGTTTCCCTGCCAGAAGGGGGAAATGAGGAGTTGTTGTTTAATAGGTACAGAGTTGTTGTTTTAAAGGAAATCAGTCCTGACTATCCACTGGAAGGACTGATGTTGAAGCTGAAACTCCAATACTTTGGCCACTGAAAAGACCCTGATGCTGGGAAAGATTGAGGGCAGGAGGATAAGGGGACGACAGAATATGAGATGGTTGGATGGCATCACTGACTCAATGGACATGAGTTTGAGTAAGCTCTGGGAGTTGGTGATGGACAGGGAGGCCTGGTATGCTGCGGTTCATGGGGTCGAAAACAGTTGGACACAACTGAGCAACTGAACTGAACCGAACTGAACTGATGCTGGGAAAGACTGAAGGCAGGAGGAGAAGAGGATGACAGAGATGGTTGGATGGCATCACCGATGCAATGGACATGAATTTGAGTAAGCTCTGGGAGTTGGTGATGAACAGGGAAGCCTGGCGTGCTGCAGTCCACAGGATCACAGAGGGTCGGACACGACTGAGCAACTGAACTGAGGTACAGAGCTTTAGTTTCAAAAGATGAAAAGAGTTCTGGAGATTGGTTGCACAGCAATATGAATGATGTAATGAACAGTACTGAGCAGTACACTTCAAAAGGTTAAGATGGTAAAATCTATGTTATGTGTTTTACCTTAGTTAAAAATAACTTCTGTTGAAGTTAGAGATTTTTGATTTAGAGAATACAGGGCAGGATCTCCTCAGACACAAGGCGAATGACTCTAAGACCACTAAGTGATCAAACAAATGAGTTAGACACAATGCGTGGGCCTGGGGCAGAGACATGAGAGGTTCAGGTGGTGCAAGAGTGCCAGGGAAGCGCTGGGTCCCAAGCAGTCCCATGGGAAACAGTTCTAAAGGAGGCTTGGTGAGAGGGAACAGTAAACAGATGCCAGGGAAGCCTGGCAGTTGCAGTCTCTGGGGTCACAAAGAGCTGGACATGTCTTAGTGACTAAACAACAACGGCTACTTCTGTTTACTTTTACTATGTAAAAAGAGGGGTCCCTGATAAAGTGTAAGAGTTCACCTAAAACTGAATTGTAAAAGGAGAAAGTATAATATAATGCTGTGGTCAAGTAGTTTGGGATGAAAACCCAAGTTCTATTTGTGCATCTGTAAAATGAATTACCAACAGAACCTAAAGTTGACTTGAAGATTAAAGAAGATGCATGTTAAGATTCTCAGTACTGCACTCGACACATAGTAAACACTCAGTAAATGCTAGCCATACTACCATTAATAATGTTTCTGCTTCTAGAAAGTCCTTAAGGTAGTTACTCACTTAGTTGACAGCTCTTATACAGATGGTCAAGACAAATTTCGTTTGAGCTGTGTTCATTCATCGTGGACGATATGGTACTCGCAACGTCAGGTACAGAATCTACAAAACAGAAGAGGATGCATGTAAGCGAACTGTAACATTTAAACCAAAAAAACAAGATACCTGGCATAACAGTGGGAAAGTGGATCTGAAATGGGGGCCAGGTTCAAGAAAATTCTTACAATTCATGTATTGCTCATGAGAGCCCAGACATGAAAACAAACACGGAAGTCAGGGTTACTTAGCATCGCACTGCTTTCTTAAACCATGGCTAAACTATTCCTGTTCTCAAGAAATGGAGCAACTTACTCTATACAGTTCTAGGGTTGGTCCTTCTGTCTTCCTGTGTTCTCATCAGTACCACTCCTTAATCAAAACCCTTTGCCCTTTAGTGCTGCTAAGGACCATCCAAAGAGAAACCACCAGCCGTGGGCACACTATGCAAACATGAGATGTGGGGCCCCTCTTTGTCCCTCAGGGATCACACAGAACCCAGCCTGGAGCTCGCCTTGTCATCTCACTGGCGGGGGTGACAGGGGTTTGAGCTGAGTTCTGACAATGGGTCCCCGAGGCTGCAGCTCTGTTGCTTAAGGAAGGTGTAAAAGCAGGGACCTTGGTAAAAATGATGTTTATGAATCCTTGTACCAAGGTGAGACATGCTAAATTATAAATCAGCAAAAAAAAAATGTATGTAACATAAAAAATTGCTTATGCAGTATCATTTTAGCTATAAACAAGCTAGGTATAGGAAAACGCTAAAGAATATAAATGAAAAGCTCATTGTACATTTCTTTGTGTAACTGCAGCATCTTTACTTACGTTAATATCAATTAATAATAATATTCTAACATCCTTGTATAAAATGTTTATAGAAAAGAAAAAGAAGGGACCTTAGGGAGAGCAAGTGCTGCCTTGCGAGGGCTCCCCACGTGTGGGCAGGACCTGCTTGTTAACCCTCGGATTCCAGAGCATAACACATCTTTCTTCCCTTTAACTGCTGCCATGAAGCCAAACCCAGTGGCACCAGTTTTACCTACATCGGTAGTTTTATCCATCACTTCATCCATCCATCTAGTGGCACCGTGGACAGACTGACTAGCCCAGAAGGTCTCTTCTGTGTGTTTACCGTTAACAAATGCCGCGGCTCCATCCCCAGCCGTTTTGCCAGTGGTGAGCAGAGGACTCCGAGGTGTCTGGATTCCGGTGTCAGGATTCCTAGGTAACGATTTTTCTCTCTGTCCACTGCTTGGGGTTTGGTAATTCGCCAGTGTCGTGGAAGCGGTATCTACGGCCATGCCATCAGCGTTATTATCAAAAAGTGGGAAATGCTGGCCATCTCGATTCCCACTCCTGCGCTCCGCATTCACATGGTCTGAGAAAAGCCCAGTGGTGCTCTTTCTGGTGGTGACGGTTTCAGGTGTTTGCAGAGAACCAGATGGAGAGGAGAAGGCTGGACTGGAGGAAATCCAACTGTTTTTATCAGTGTGCTGGTCATTCTGCCAGGATTCAGGGCCCTTCCAGTTGAAGCCTGGTTTCAAATCAAAAGCGAAGAGAGCATGGCTATGATTCCCATAGAAAGGATCGTTTGCACTGCCGTTCTCTGCAAGCTTCTGGCTTTCTCCCCCTTGACCAGTTCCTTCGAAACTGGCAGCTGCAGATGGGACGGAGGCAGGCAGGGGGCACTCCTGACTTCCCAGATGCGAGAACTTGTGGGCAAGATCCTCAACGGGCCCATCACTCAGGACAGAGCCGTGGTGGCCGGCAGGCTTTGGGCTGGGTGGGCAGGACCTCTGGGCAGGAGCTGAAGCTGCTGGAAGAAATTCGTTGCTGCCCCGGTCTCTGCTCCTACTCCTCCCTCTGTAGGCCGGGTCTCTACGATGGGGAGGAGGAGCTGGGAAAGAAAAACCAAATAACAAAAGTTGGCTTTAACATCACTAACCCTGTACCCGCCTCCCGTTCGGCCTCAGAGGGGCCGGGTGAAGTGAGAATGGGGTAAAACAGAAACAGTATCAGCAGGAGAGAAGAAAAGGAGGGACTTCATCAGCGGGCAAAAGAGGTTCAGACATTTTCGTGGGTAAGTATATTTGGAGGTCTAAAAATCTTCTTAGGAATTCCCCATGACCACTCTTGGGGTGCTCACTCTTTCCACCTCAGAGCCCTAACTTTCACACTGAGAAGCGGTGCATTAACCTGGCACTGCCATTCGGCAATCCTGCAGAGTCAAACACTGCCACTGTTTGCAACAGCCAAGACACGTGCTGTGTTGTGCTTAGTCACTCAGTCGTGTCCAACTCTTTGCAACTCCATGGACTGTAGCCCACCAGGCTGCTCTCCATGGGGATTCTCCAGGCAGGGATCCTGGAGTGGGTTGCCATTTCCTCCTCCAGGAGATCTTCCCAACCCAGAAATTGGACCAGTGTCTCCTGCATTGCAGGTGAATTCTTTACCCACTGAGCTACCAGGGAAGCCCAGCCAAGACATGGAGGCAACCTAAATGTCCATTGACAGAGGAATGGATAAAGAAGATGTGGTACATATATACAATGGAATACTACTCAGCCATTAAAAAAGAATGAAATAATGCCATTTGCAGCAACACGGATGGACCTAGCGTGTCATACTACTTTATACTAGAGTGAAGTAAGTCAAATAGATGAGAAATATCCTATGACATGCCTTATATGGGTAATCTTAAAAGAAATGATACAAATGAACTTATTCACAAAACAGAAAGACTCAGAGAAGGAACTTATGATTACCAGTGGGGAAGGAACTTATGATTACCAGTGGGGGAAAGACGGAGGGAAGGGATGGAAAGGGAATTTGGGATCAACATATACACACCGCTGTATTTAAAGTGGATAACCAACAAGGACCTACTGTATAGCGCAGGGAACTGTGCTCAGTGTTACATGGCAGCCTAGACGGGAGGGGAGTTTGGGGAAGAATGGATACATGTATCCATATATAAGGCTGAGTCCCTCTGCTGTGCACTTAAAACTATCACAAAATTGCTAATTGACTATTCTCCAAAGTCAAATTAAAAAGTTTAAAAAAATTAATTTGTGTGAAAATCTTAACAAGGTGGTTAACAATGGAAGAATCCTGCCTTCCTGCCAGCCCAGCAGAAAACATCATCTTTGGCCTAGGATAAAGGTTGAGCCAACCCTGGCTCCTCTTAGCTTCTCTCGTGGGACTTAGATGCAGCTCCTAAATGCCCACTGTCTTAGGTGGGGCTGTCCTCAGTCCTCAAGTTCAAGGCCACATTCACCAATAGGGTGAATGGAGAGACAGATGAGTGCCCATCAGAGATGAGTACCCCCAAATCACTTATAGTTCACCCATATTATGACACAGATATACGTAAGCTAAGAAGTCACAATACTTTAAAAAAAAGAAAAGAAAAGAAGGAAAGGTCTGATTTCACTTAAGCTTGGAATTATCCAGAATTGTTCATCTGGCCCCCCAAATGCCCAAGCTTAAGTTAGCAATATCCAAAATTAATAAAAAAAAAAATTGACCTCTTTCTAGAAACATGTTAAGTCACAGCCCCGGGAAGCAGAGAGAAGAGAGGAAGTGAGCATGTGTGTTCGTGTGTGCAAGAAGTGTAGTGTGCTTTTATGTGATGTTTATATGTGGGGTTCATATATGTTTATATAAAGTGTGTGTGTGTGTGATATGCGTACATGGTGGACATGTGAGGGGTGTACGTGAGGTTTACACATATGGTGTGTGACACATGTCCCTTAGTGAGAGGTGCACATGTGTTGGCAATGTGCCCGAGTGTGAAATGTGTCTGTGTGGTGTGGATGCATGGAATAGCATGAAATCAAATTGCAAAATCACACATATACTATGATCATAATTATATAAAAATTGCGTATGCACATCGACAAGGTCTGAAAGGGAAAATAGTTTTACATGATGAGGTAGGGTGAGTATAAGTAGAGATTCCCTCTCCTTGTGATTTCTGTTTATTTCCGTTTGTCCTGTTAAGAAGGCCAAGCTTACCCCTCCACGCTGAGGGCTTCTTCCGGCGGTGCCTGCTGTTGCAGATGTCCTGGATGTTCTGTACCACACTTGAGCTTAGCCCGTGCTCCCTCATGACAGCCAGCACCTTTCTGTCCATCAGGTTATGGGACCGGAAGCAGTTGGCGTAACCACAGTTCCCTCGGGTAAAGTGTTCACAGACGTGGAGTCTTTCACACGGGGGCTGCTGGTTACAAATCTGTCTTCCACCCTCACCCTTATAATTCTTGCATATCTACAGAAGAAAGAAACAAGAGCCAGAGAGAAAATATGTTTCTCTATATGCCACACATTAAGGAAAGTTCGTGTAAATATAATGATCTATGTGGGAATAGAATCTAAAAAAGAGTGGACCTATGTGTCAGTTCAGTTCAGTTCAGTTGCTCAGTCATGTCCAACTCTTTGCGACCCCATGGACTATAGCAAGCCAGTCCTCCCTGTCCATCACCAACTCCCAGAGTTTACTCAAACTTATGTCCATTGAGTTAGTGATGCCATCCAACCATCTTATTCTCTGTCATCCCCTTCTCCTCCTGCCTTCGATCTTTTTCAGCATCAAGGTCTTTTCAAATGAGTCAGTTCTTCACATCAGGTGGCCAAAGTATTGGAGTTTCAACTTCAACATCAGTCCTTCCAATGAATATTCAGGACTGATTTCCTTTAGGATGGACAGGTTGGATCTATGTATAGGTATAACTGATTCAATCTGCTGTACACCTGAAACTAACACAACATTGTAAATCAACTATACTCCAATAAATATTGATTAAATAAATAAAAAATAAAAATGCATCTTGTTTACTTCCTGGTAAGAAAAAAAATGCAAATTTTCTTATTTCCTAAAAGAAAAAGAAAAAAGAAAAAGAAGCAGAGATATAAACTTCCCTGATGACTCAGCAGGTAAAGAATCTGCCTGTAACGCAGGAGGTACAGGAGACGCAGGTTCAATCCCTGTGTCAGGAAGATCCCGTGGAGAAGAAAATGGCAACGCTCTCTAGTATTCTTGCCTGGGAAATCTCATGGACAGAGGAGCCTGGTGGGCTATAGTCCATGGGGTCGCACAGAGTCAGACACCACTGAGCACAAGCAGAGATATATCTAAGGAAAAAAATGTACGTGTATAACTCTATAATCTTTGTTGAGTTATATGCAATCAGTGACTTATTTGGGGTAAAAGAGGCCTACGAACTAACTAAAAGAAACTTGACTTTTACTAACCTCTTTCAGAAGAATCAATATAAGATGGCCAGCTATAGATAGAACAAAACAGGACCCAAAAGGAGCCCTACATATAAAGGAATCCCAAAGAGGAAGGCCCACCTTTGGATATCAACACATCTTCAATTAAAATACCATCTTCAATTAGAAGAACACACAGGGGGCATGGGTTATTCTGCTTGCCATGTGGTACAGTCAAAAAGAAAAAAAGAGGATGTGAGGTCTTACCTTCAGCTGCTGGGAGCTAGGCAGAATGTGGCAGTTTCTCAAAAGACCAATTGATAGTTGATCATTTTTATATGTAAATAGGTATATCTACATATCTAGTTCTGCTGCTGCTGCTGCTAAGTCGCTTCAGTCGTGTCTGACTCTGTGCGACCACACAGACGGCAGCCCACCAGGCTCCTCCGTCCCTGGGATTCTCCAGGCAACAACGCTGGAGTGGGTTGCCATTTCCTTCTCCAATGCATGAAAGTGAAAAGTGAAAGCAAAGTCGTGTTCGACTCTTCGTGACCCCATGGACTGCAGCCTAAAGGCTTCTCCATCCATGGGATTTTCCAGGCAGGAGTACTGGAGTGGGGTGCCACTGCCTTCTCTGATATCTAGTTCTACAGAGATGTAATTCTTACTGAAAGGAGAGCAGGAGAAGTATCATCAGTGAGGCCAGACCCTGTGATACAGGACTAGAGGATGTTGGTTAAAGTCTGCAGCCAGAAGCAGCTATACATGACTTCACATCTGAGTTACTTACTTACTCCCAGCCTCTTGCCCTTGCTGTAAAAGACAAAAATATTTGCTCCCCTCACCCAACCACGTTGTGGAGTAGGTTAAATAATAAAATACGTAAATGACTTGTGCACAATACAAAATGTGATGCAAATGTTTGAATCATTACACGAAGAGGCTTAAACACGAAAGCATTTGTAAGCTGTTTCAACAGACTCTGAGTAAACTATATCCAGGTGGGAAAGACATGGATTCAACCATGATCGAGCCATATAAACAACTTCCAAACCTGACAGAAATACATATTATACATATCATTGTGATAAGAGTCTACCAGGCAGAATTAAGACTCTTGGCTAACAGCTCTCAAAGTGTGGTCCCTGGACCAACGGCATCAGCTACAACCAAAAACTAACTAGAAACACAAATCCTTGGGCCCTTCCCCCTATCTACAGTCAGAATGGTCAGAGGAGCAGCCCAGCAATCTGGATTTGACAAACACTCCTGGTGATTCTGACCTGCACTAAAGCTTGAGATCTAGAATTCTCGAGGCTCAAGTAAAACAAAGATCATTAGCAACTTCACAAGTGATACTTTGCTTAACATTCTTAGTGCTGTTCTGATGTTTAAGAAAGACTGCTCCTGCCAGAATAAATGAGACCCATTTCTCCCTTTTAATAAATGCACTTCAATTATCCATGTTTATATACCAGGAAGTCAGGTTTATGCTTTTATGTTCTCACAGGTTAAGGCAAAGTGGAAAAGCATGAATGGGTTCGGTATTTGAGGGCAGGCATGTGCCTTGTCCACCGTTGGCTTCAGGATTTAACTCAGTGTTACCCTTGCTGGCACTCCTGAGTGCGCGAAAGGAGACTTGACATCCCTGGGCAAGACCAGAGGCTCACTGAGGTCCCCGCCACGACTCGAGTGGAACCTGCAGCTTCCCACTAAAACTCGAAAAAAAGCAACATATAACCCCCTCAACTCGAGATGAGGACTAATTTCCCTACTGTGACTTGAACAGAACCCCAGGTTTCTGCTCAGCTACACAGATGGAGGTCTGACCCCCCAGTTGCACACATCTAGGAAAAGCACAAAAGCCCCGCCTTAATGAAAAGGAGTTCTGACAACCCGAGAGCAAAGAGGAGTTACATACCTCACGAGGAGATGAGGGCTCATTCTCTTGGAGAAACACCAAGCCAAGGAGTAGGGACCTCTAAGCCACTACCAGACATATATCAGGGTCATTTTACAACATTTAGCTCCTCTGGGTAATGTCCATTCAACCCGGCAGCCTTAAATACTCAAATGCCTTTCTCTGCCTTTCATTAATATCAGCTGGAATCAGAGGAAAGGACCTGCCGGGGTAACTGGGCAGCAGGGTCAGGGACTCTGAACACACAGGGCATCGCCACTAACCAGAGAAAAATGACAGCATCATAGGCATGTGGGACAAGGGAGAGGGTAGTTGGTGGCAAAGACAGAACTTAGAGACATGAAGGGACTATCCTTGATCAACTACCCTTGGAACTAGCTGACCTCTGGCTGACCACTCCCCTCCCCTGCTAAAACCTTGAAGATATTCTGCCCAATTCCCCCAAGTTAAAACACTCCTTTAGAGACAACTCTTGCCCAGAAAGGTCAAATAGAGACTTATGTCATCTATGCTCTAGTTGATTTCCCATCATAGGAACGAGCTTCTCAGACCTCTGGTCCCAGGAAGCAGTGCAATCTGCTAGTCTGTGATCCTACCCCGACACGTGGTAAAAGGCAATTAAGTTATTGACTAAAAATAAACTTCAAGCACAAACCGTTGCACCCTACCCTGTAATCACGGGTACCAAATTCTTAAAATCCATGGGTACTGTAAGGGAGCCTCAGGTGACACTTCAGACTCTGTGTGATTAAGGTCAGCATCTTCCTGTGAGAAGCCTCCCAGCTCTTTTGTCAATGGACTTTTTCTGGGCTAAGTCAGCAACAGCACCATCCAGTAGGTCCTTTCCTAGAGAAAAGAGCCGCCTCTCCTCTTCTCCAGAGATGTGATATAGCAAGTCTTTGGTGACTTTGGAGAACAGAAGCAGAGAGCTGACCTGGTGAGTGACGTTTCCAACCCTGCAAGTTTAACACTAGGTAGGACCCTGGGCAACACTCTTTCAAGAGTCATGACAAGCGTTCAGCTGTCATCATTCTTTCACAGGAAAGGGAAAGGAGAGGGTGCCTCTATTAATGGAACCTTTAACGAGTTAGGGTGTAAGGCATTCTCCCTATACTGGTAGCTAGGAGGGATTGGGCTGGCTGGCACATAGGCCAAGGGCCATAGAGATCCTAAGATAAGACCTCTGAACCTTGGGTTCCTGGAAACAGAGAGAAAGAGAGAGAGAGAAACTCAAGTACATAAATGAAAGAATGCCTGGGGAAGTGAGTTGTATATAGTTAAATATCCTTCCCCTACCCTTCCTCTCTGAAGACATTTTTACAGAGTGTCTTGCATTCCTATCTCACCTGAGCTCAGTAATCAATGCAAAAATCACCCCACATGTCCTAAGTTTTCCTAAGTCCTCAGGGAAACACACTGAGCTTAGAGTCAAAGATGTTTAACCCTCCAGATGTCCCTAACAGCTATCCTGTCATGCATAAAAGCATGACTGAATTTCAGCCTTCTTATCTTATCTCCATCCCTTCCACCCACACAACTTGAGGCTTCTATTACATTTCTGGGCCTCTCTTCCAGGGTGAGTCTAACTTCTTTACACAAGGATTTTTCTCAGGTCAGATAACCATTCTTTAAGCAGCATCCTCTGATTTTCAAGTCAATATTCCTATGTGGATGAGACTGTTAATTATGTGACATTATTCTTATCCTTCTCCTAATAATAGATGCTTCCAAGTTTTAGCTGGACACATAGTTACCCAGCCAGAAAACTACATTTCCCAGCCTGCCTTCTCCCTAAGTGCAGTCATGTGATAAGTTCTGGAGAATGAGATGGAGCATACAATGAATGAGATACAATATCCAAGACACATCTTTTTAAAAAGGAAACAGCTTGTCTTTTACTTACTCCTTCTCTACGTTCCTATTGGCTAGAAAAATGATGACACTGAGAAGAGCCTCCTTGTACCGTGAGGAGGAAGCCATATGTTAAAAGAGAACAGAGATTATCTACTGATCCAGTGATAAAACAAATCTGTTATATATAAGATAACAAGGCTGACCTACTGGCCTGAGTCCCTACGCGACATCATGGAATTCAGCTGTCTGACCATCAGACTGCCTGCCTGCCTACCTCTAGGCAAGACCAAAAGTTGGCAAACTATTTGCATAAATGATCAAATGGTGAATATTTTAGGCTTGGCAAGCCATCCAATCTCTGTTGCAAATACTCAACTCATTCTTGTATGACAAAACGGCCATCGACAAAATATAAATGAACAAGTGTGGCTGTGTTCCAATTAAACTACAAAAACAGGCGGTAGGTGGGATGTGGTCCATGGACTATAGTTTAGTGACCTCAGATCTAGACTACCAAGAGATGGAGAAACAAAGTAATATTTTATTTGAATCACTGCATTTTGAGATCTCTTTGCTATAACTTAGCCTCAAGCAATTTACCCTGTCATCTTCCAAAACCTTGCTTCAAAGCTCACCTCTTCCAGGAAGTCACTCGGATGTAAGGCATCAATTAGTCTTATTGTTAGTTCTTCAGATCACACTTGCTCACACAGGGTTCCCTAGCAGCCCAGGGGAGGAGGCATTCCAGACTCAAATACTTATAAAACTTTAAATAAGAAGGAAACTGTTGGAATCTCCAGATGACTTAGCAACAGCCACCTGCTGACTGATACCTGCAGAGGCCTGGTGCCCAGTTTTCTCTGCTCCCATTCCAACACACACATGGCATCACACTGCCAAAGGCATTCTCCTTGCTTTTCAAACAGGAATCAGAACTTACCTCAGGCATAAAAAAAGGGTCACTTTGGAGAAGGAGCACAGCTAATTCCTCTCGGTTCAGTCCAGAGATCTCATGGTTTGTCAGGACCCTGAAGTTATCTTCTGAGAGAACCTCGTGAGAATATTTGCATAAATTCCTGGAAGAAAATAACAATGGTCAGCGTTTCCACTTCACAGAAAATAAAGAAAAACCAATCATCCAGGAAACCTTTCAAATGAAAATCAATGCCCATATCCTTGGGTAACTAACACAAGGTTGGTCCAGCTTCAAGAATACACTTTTAAAATATAAATTGATGAAACACCTAAATAGGAAAAGAGAATGTGAGGATCTCTTCATAAATTATACATATGTATTCTTTTTTTTTAACTTTTTATTTTGTAATGGGGTATAGCTGATTAACAACATACACATTATACTTTAATTTATTGCAATCCTTCTTTAAACATCTCCTCTAGTATATGTTAATTATGTAAGACGAGGGAAAAATAGCAAAGAAACTGAAACCAATTTAGTGGAAATGGCTGCCCATTGAGAGGCAAATAATAACTAGGATAACACATCTATGGAATGACAATAAAATCAATGGGATAAAAGAATTTCATTGATCAAACTAAACTAGATGAAACTGTCCCTTGCTTTATCACTTCTATGAATGTATACCTATGTGATTTGTGACTACAAGAGAATGGAACAAGCTTGTAATCTCTTATTTCAAACAACTCTACCAAGAAAGTGATAAAAATCTCCTTCACTTTAAGACTGATGGTTTAGGTTGACAGAACTTTCTGTGATGATGGACTTGTTCTATAATCTGAGCTTTCCGAGATGTAAGCCATACATGACTAATGCACACTTGAAATATAGGTAATAAAACTTAGAAAACTAAATTTTCCATTTTATTTCAATTAATCTAAATTTGAATAGCCTCATATGACTAATGGCCACGAGACTGCATGTCAGAGATTTAAACATCTGTTCTTAAAAATGTGATGGGAGCAGTAGCTTTACCATTATCACAAATTTAGAATACCCCAGACTCCACCCCAGTTCTAGTAAATCAAAATCTGCCTTTCAATAAGACCCCCAAATTATAATCACACTGATGTCCCACAAGTACTGACTTATTAGACCAAGCATTGAGACGCTGACAGCACTGATGTTTTCATTAGACAAACATAATTTGACAATTACCAATGTTCACCTATGTCCTACTTCTTAACTTATGTACGTACGTTCCCTATATCATCAACATCCGCAGATTTATGATTTTAATAGTTGCTAATACATCTGCTGGATCATTGAAAAAAGCAAGAGAGTTCCAGAAAAACATCTATTTCTGCTTTATTGACTATGCCAAAGCCTTTGACTGTGTGGATCACAATAAACGGTGGAAAATTCTGAAAGAGATGGGAATACCAGACCACCTGACCTGCCTCTTGATAAATCTGTATGCAGTTCAGGAAGCAACAGTTAGAACTGGACATGGAACAACAGACTGGTTCCAAGTAGGAAAAGGTGTATGTCAAGGCTGTATATGGTCACCCTACTTATTTAACTTATATGCAGAGTACATCATGAGAAACTCTGGGCTGGAGGAAGTGCAAGCTGGAATGAAGATTGCCGGGAGAAATATCAGTAACCTCAGATATGCAGATGACACCACCCTTATGGCAGAAAGTGAAGAAGAACTAAAGAGCCTCTTGAGGAAAGTGAAAGAGGAGAGTGAAAAAGTTGGCTTAAATCTCAACATTCAGAACACTAAGATCATAGCATCTGGTCCCATCACTTCATGGCAAATAGATGGGGAAACAGTGTCAGACTTTATTTTGGGGGCTCCAAAATCACTGCAGATGGTGGTTGCAGCCATGAAATTAAAATATGCTTACACTTTGGAAGGAAAGTTATGACCAACCTAGATAGCATACTGAAAAGCAGAGACATTACTTTGCCAACAAAGGTTCGTCTAGTCAAGGTTATGGTTTTTCCAGTAGTCATGTATGGATGTGAGAGTTAGACTATAAATAAGAAAGCTGAGTGCAGAAGAATTGATGCTTTTGAACTGTGGTGTTGGAGAAGACTCTTGAGAGTCCCTTGGACTGCAAGGAGATCCAACTAGTCAATCCTAAAGGAGATCAGTCCTAAATGTTCATTGGAAGGACTGATGTTGAAGCTGAAACTCCAATACTTTGGGCCACTTCATGCAAAGAGTTGACTCATTGGAAAAGCCCCCCGATGCTGGGAAAGATTGAGGGAAGGAGAAGAAAGGGACAACAGAGGATGAGATGGTTGGATGGCATCACCGACTCAACGGACATGGGTTTGGGTGGACTCCGAAAGTTGGTGATGGACAGGGAGGCCCGGCGTGCTGCAGTTCATGGGGTCGCAAAGAGTCAGACACGACTGGGCAACTGAACTGAACTGAATGTGATAGGATCTTAATATTTTCCAGTTTGTAAAACCATTATCAAATTGTCAGGTGGTTAGGTAATGGCTAGATTTTCACCATACAACCTATATAAACCTTCCTCTTTCACATTATTTTCTTGAGATTTATTTGAGAGTATTGCCTAAGCGGTTTGTGTTTCATTTTGATCTCCTGCCCTGCAGAAAACATACTAGTAAATCTAGAGAGCGTGTCTATTTCCCCCCCAAGCACATTAACGTAGAGTTTTATCACTTTTGCTATTTAACTAAGAAATAGATTCATTCTTTTAATTTGCACTTTAATTATTAGCAAGATTGAAATATTCCAAAAGTAGGTTTGATGCTTGTATTTCCTCTTATACTATTTGTTCATATCTTTTAACTGTTTATCTATAGATTTATAATTATTCTTTATATTTTTAATACAAATCTTTACCAGCCTTATTTCAATTAGTTTTTCACTTTTCCCTTTTTATCAAGAACTTGTTAAGCTTGGTGGCGCGGCCGGGCCCAGCTGCGGGGCGGAGGTGGCGGAGAGGCCTGCGGCGGCAGGGAGCGGCGAGGAGAGGAGCGGGCGCCGGAGCCGAGCCGAGCCGGAGCGGGCGGCGGAGGCCGGCGCGGCTAGCAGCAACCATGTAGGTGTTTGGGAAGCTGTTCGGGGCTGGAGGGGGTAAGGCCGGCAAGGGCGGCCCGACCCCCCAGGAGGCCATCCAGAGGCTTCGGGACACGGAGGAGATGCTAAGTAAGAAGCAGGAATTTCTGGAGAAGAAGATCGAGCAGGAGCTGACGGCCGCCAAGAAGCACGGCACTAAAAACAAGCGCGCGGCGCTCCAGGCCCTGAAGCGCAAGAAGAGGTATGAAAAGCAGCTGGCGCAGATTGACGGCACACTGTCAACAATCGAGTTCCAGCGAGAGGCCCTGGAGAATGCCAACACCAACACCGAGGTACTCAAGAACATGGGCTATGCCGCCAAGGCCATGAAGGCTGCTCATGACAACATGGACATCGATAAAGTTGATGAGTTAATGCAGGACATTGCTGACCAGCAGGAACTTGCAGAAGAGATTTCAACAGCTATTTCAAAACCCATAGGGTTTGGAGAGGAGTTTGACGAGGATGAGCTCATGGCAGAATTAGAAGAACTAGAACAGGAGGAACTAGACAAGAATTTGCTGGAAATCAGTGGACCGGAAACAGTCCCTCTACCGAATGTTCCCTCTATATCCCTACCATCAAAACCCGCCAAGAAGAAGGAAGAGGAAGACGACGACATGAAGGAATTGGAGACCTGGGCTGGAACCATTTAACCGGTCCAGTGCGGGCTGGGCCCAGACAGACTCTGGTGGCCTGCGCGGCGGGCAGGCGCGTGTGTGTGCGGGGCAGGCCGGACGTGGTGCAGGCAGGTTCCATCGCTCTTGAATCTCCCTCCAAAGCAGTAGGGCCGCATCACTGCTCACTCCGCATAGCATGGTCTGCACCCAGCGGGACAGGCAGGGGGAAGGGGTGGGGTGGGGTGGGGTGGGGTGGGAGGTGCCTGCTGTTTATAATGTTGAATTTCTGTAAAATAAACTGTATTTGCAAATCCAAAAAAAAAAAAAAGAACTTATTAAGCTTGCTGTTGCTCAATTTTTATACAATCAGATCCTTCCAATTCACCGCTTGTAATTTAGCCCACTGTTTTATACGCGAGAAATTAATTCCTCCACCACAGCTAGATAACTATATCATTTTGTTTCACTTTTAAAAGAGATATTTTCAACTTTAAAATATCTGGAGCTTATTCTGACAACCAGCGTCAGAGGACAGAAGTGCTTTATATCTTTTCTCAGTAACGTCTATTAAATAGGATTACTTTCTTACTATTTTGTTGTCCAAAACTATTGTTTGTTAACTTTTTAGCAAATTTAGAATGCAGGGAATCCTTATTATGTCTTTATAAATCTACTATTCTGCTTTGCATCTGGTACCATACAATATAAATGTCCTTTGTACCACATTTTAAATAGCAACAGAATAATTTATCCTATTATTGGTTCATTTCTTTTCAAAAATTTCCTTAATGTGCTTAACTATTTTTTCTCTATAGAAATTGCCATATCGCTTTATCAATTTCCACAAAATATCATATGGAATCTAATTTGTGTTAACTCCATACATTAGATTAGATATTATGTCATCTTACTATTGCAAATCTTCTGATTCTAGGACAGAAAATATCTCTTCATTTATTCAAGTCTTATTCTATTTTTCTTACTGAGAATTAAAATCTTTCTTTTCATAGTTCTCTTTCATTTCCCAAATATTAAACATAAATCAGTTGTCACTATTGTTTTTCGTTGTCACTGTAAACAGAAATGCAACTGACTGCAAAATTATGTTATTGAAATTAACCATGATTTTTGTAATGTAAACACCTTCACAAAAGTTATTCTCTAAGAATTGGTCTTTGAAAGTCAATATTCAAATGCCACTGTCTGTGTGTAAGGCATTTCTGAAACACTCTGGCATTGCTTTTGGATCTAGCTATGGAACCCCAAAAGAAAAGTCAGAATCAACAACCATGGCAGCCACGGCCCGAGCCCTTAAAACCCAGGCAGCCCTCCCACACTCCCTGCTTCAAGCAGAAGTCAAGGGCAGGTGGTCAGGCTCTGTTGACAGCCTGTATCCCAGCCATTTTCTAGGGCGTGCACTCTCCTGGTTTTCTTCACCAGGAGTCCTGGCTTTTAGTGTGTTTCTGGCACTCCCTGATAAAGCTGACATCAGCTCTCTGCTTGCTCTTGGGGTTTGTGGTTTCAGATAACTGCTCCCCCACAGCCCCCACTCCCCAGAGCCCTCAGCGGCTAGGCAAAACTACATCTTATCTCTTTCCCAACCATCACGTGGAGGGGGGCATCTATGAAGAGATTCAACAGCAGGAAGGGGCCCAGACTCCTCCCCAAAGCAGGAAACGCCTCCAGACACATGTGAGCCTCCCTACCTCACTAGACCTCTCACTCCCCTGGGCAGAAAATGAGCCACTGAAACACTTCACTGCTAGCCACCTGCTACCCTCTGGCTCAGAGATATCGGACTGTGGGTAGGTGGGAGGAATTAAGAACCTTTCTTTCCTATGAGCTTCAGTCCAGATGTGGTCACAGTGCCAAGACTATCGTACCTCGCCTACGGCCAGATTGAAGACACAGCCCCTCTCCAGATTCCAGCAAGATACAACCTTGGTCTTACCTGTCTTGCACCTGCTCTGCCCTTGCCAAGGGGCAGTGGGGCACTTCCTGGACGTCAGCATTTCCTCTAAATAACTAAAGGCAGACGGGCAAGCCTATGGAGAAGCCCTCTGCCTGGAGCCCCAAGGGTCTGGGCTTTCCCAGCCCACCCAAGACACTCATGCCCACAGGAGGAGCCCATCCAGCACATGTGATGCTGGCTGGGTCCTTAATGCTGCCCGTCTGAGGGCCCAGATCACTCTTCATTTCTCATCTCCATCTTCAGCCAAATTACTCATCCCTCTAGATTCTATAATCCTCACCTTGAACCCAGCTTCAGTCAGCAACATGTCACATCTAGCCTTGGGTTCTGACCTGCAGATCCTGCTCTGTTTCCCCACATTTCCTAGACTTTTCTAAGATTCTTAGAGGATTTATCTCCATCCTAATTTCAAAAAAGTGGGCCAGTTCTCGCTCCCTTATCTGGGGAGTAACTAAGACCAAGGACTTTCCAGGTGGCACTAGTGGTAAGGAACCTGCTTACCAATTCTGGAGACATAAGATACTCAGGTTTGATTGCTGGGTTGGGAAGATCTCCTGCAGGAGGAAATGGCAACCCACTCCAGCATTCTTGCCTGGAGAATCCCATGGACAGAGGAGTCTGTGGGCTACAGTCCACAGAGTCAGACGCAAATGAAGTGACTTAGCCCGGACACATACAAGTAAGACCAGAAGTACAGACACTGACACTTATCACATATTTTCTAAGTGACAGGAACTGGATCTGTTATTTATAACCTATGAGGAAATATTTCACTTTTTATTTTGGGAAACTGAGCCTAGGTAAAATGAGAAATAAAAGGTGACTCAGATAAGAGGAAGAGCTCATCACTGAACCCAGAACTCAAAATAAGAAAGTTAAAAACATAATCTGGAAAAATAAAAAGAGACAGGACTGAAAATTTTCCAAAAAAAAAGAAAGCCATGCTAGATTATCCCAGTTACTGTTCCCTTGTTGCTGTTATTGTTTAGTAGTTAAGTCGTGTCCAGTTCTTTGCAACCCCATGGACTGTATTGCACCAAGCGACTCTGTCCACAGGAGCCAAGATACTGGAGTAGACTGCCATTTCTTTCTCCAGGGATAGATCCCAGGTCTCTTGCATTGCAAGCAGATTCTTTACCATCTGAGCTACCAGGGAAGAATATGGTGTAGGAGGGACACAATAAATGATAGGAACTGTTTCTTGGGACTTTCCTGGCAGTGCAGTGGTTAAGACTCCATGCTTCCACTGCAGGGGGCACAGGTTCAACTACTGGTCGGGACACTAAGATCCTGCATGCATCGCAGCAAGGCCAAAAGAAAAAATGAAACTATTTCTGGCCTCCCAGGCAGTGCCACTTGGTGAATCTTCCTGCCAATGCAGGAGTCTCAACAGGCAAGGGTTGGCTCCCTGGGTCAGGAATATCTCCTGGAATAGGAAACTGCAACGCACTCCAGTATTCTTGCCTGAGAAATCCCATGGACAGACAAGCCTGGTGGGCTATAGTCCATGGGGTCACAAAGAGTCAGACACGACTGAGCATGCTCATCTATGCTAGTCTATTTTCTATGGCAATTCCCAGATCCATAAAGGCTATGTCTAGTACTTCATCAAGCAAACAGAAACATTTAATACACTATTTTTAAAAAGAGAAAAGAAACTGTTTCTCATGATTGGCATTGAGGAGACAAGTTCAGCAGCCGATTGATTCAACCTTCAGCCAAATCTGTCATGGTCAGGGCTTGATGGAAGTCATGTTTAGGTTTAAGATGCAGAATCTTCCTTCTCACTTTCTTCAATCACTCTGCTCAGTTCCAGGTCCCTAATACTGGCTACGAGGCTTTAGCCAGGAAACAGTGTGAAAATCTCCCAAGGCCTCTTGGGGCTCTCAAAACCAGTGGTTCTCAAAGTAAAGTTCCCTGATCAGCATCACCTAGGAGGCTGTCAGAAACGCAAATTCTCAGGCCCTGTCCCAGACCTACAGGCTGAGTCTCAACTTTATAGCTCACATCAGAATCACTGAGAAGGTTTGTTATAACACAGATTGCTAGACACTACCCCCAGAGTTTCTGATCAAGAGGTCTGGGATGAGGGCTGAGTGTACATTTCTCCCAAGCTCCTAGGTGATGCTAAAGCTGCTGGACCAAAGAGCACACCTGGATAAGCATGCTCAACGTGACCTTTTCCAACAAAGGGTTGACTCACAGCCATGGGACTCCCCACCTTCCAGCACAGAAACAAGGTCATCCACAAGCCGTTATGAACTGCCCAGGGGGAAACAAGCGTTTGCAGAAGGCTGCCTGCCCTTGGAGCAGATAAACATCAAACAGCATGAGCTGGGATAGTAAATGATAACTTTTCTAAAAAGAGCGAAGATGGCCTTGGGAGAGGCAAGACGGTCTCTCAGGAATCTCAAGTCAAAAGCCTAAAAACAAATCATCTTTTCATTCTTTTCTTCCAGTCACGGAATGAAAGGTTATTTTAACCCTAGCAGTAAGTGCTCCCCCAACAACAGATGAGGTCTAGCCTGCAGAGAGGTTCTCATCCCTGGCTACACATAATAACCAGCTGGGCAGTGCTGAGAAATACCTAAGCCTGGCCACACCCTCAGAGATGGTTATTTAATTTGACAGGAGGTGGGACCCCAGATGATTTCAGTGTGCAGTCAGGGCTGGGAGTTGCTGGTTGGGCCTGTTGGATGCAATTCTAAGCGAGGTTCCTGAACTAGATATTCACATGTGTGAGCTCTGGCACTTCACAAGTCAGTAAACATAGGGTCAACCCTAGGCTCCACAACCAGACCAACGAGAAAAAGATAACCTTAGGGAAAGTCTTGGTTTTCGCTTATTTTTATTTTTTTAAAGTAATTTTATTTCTCTCTCTATTTTATTTTATTTTTTGGTTCTGCTAGGTCTTCATTACTGCGAGTACTTTTCTCTAGTTGTGGTGAGCAGAAGCCACTCTCCAGTCGTGGGGGCGAAGGCGTCTTAAGGTGGTGGCTTCTCTTGTTGTGGAGCACAGATAGACTCTAGAGAGCCAGTTCGTGGGCTCTAGAGAACAGGCTCAACAGCTGAGGCACACGGGCTTAGCTGCTCCGAGGCACGTGGGGTCTTCCCAGACCAGGAATCAAACCTTTATCGCCTGCTCTTTACTACTGAGCCACCAGGGGAGCCCCAGTTTGTTTTTTTATTTTTAATTGGAATACAATTGCTTTACAATGTTGTGTTAGTTTCTGCTGTACAACAGCCTGAATCCGCTATATGCATACATATATCCCCTCCTTCTTAAGCCTCCCTCCCATCCCGTTCCAGTAAGTGATCACAGAGCCCTGAGCTGAGCTCCCTGTGTTACACAGCAGCTTCCCACCAGCTATCGAATTTACACGTGGTCGTGTATATAAGTCAGTGCTTCTCTCAATCCATCCCAATCTCTCCTTCCCCCACTGTGTCCACTTGTCCATTCTTTAGAGAGTCTTGTTTTTCAACCGTTGTTTGTATCAAAATACCTCTTCCTCTCACCTGCTCTGCTCCCCAACACCTCATGGGGGGAAGGTGGATAGGATCAAAGAGCTAGTCAGCTTGTATAGAACACAGGAAATAGCTCACCACGGTGCCACCCAAGTGAGAAAGAAACCAAGATCTGTGAAAGATAAAAATCTAGAGAACATTAGTCTAGAGAATAAAATGGCGTCAATCAAACCAACCCTGAAAAGTATCCAAGTCATGAGACTCCTATTCTCGATATGACTGCACCTCTGACGTTTGAGATTCGATTGCCGGTTCCTAGTGGCAGGAATGATTCACCAAATCTGGAACCCCTAGTCGGGTGGGGGAAAACCAGAGTAGACCAGCGGAGAACACAGGAGCAGTCTAAGGAACAGTGTGCAGGAAGGGAAAGGGTGGAGCCGAAGAAAGTGGTCTGCTTTAACCACAACTGTGTTACCCAGAGTATAGTGCGTGCAAAGAAGAGGCACTCCGACTGCTGACTGTGGTGAGCCCCAGGTGCAGATGGCCAAGGTTCCCAGAATGGGAACTGTAATCTATAACTGTACCAAAAGTAAGGCAAACAGTACAGGTGCCACAACACTGTAGACAAGCTCCCTAGGTTGACCTATTTCTCTGGTCCTTTTAATTAGGGTGTTCTCAAACTCTGCTGCCCATTACAACCACCCGTGGCCTTTTAAAAAACCTCGATGCCCAAGTCATACCCTATACTAATTAAATCAGAATGTTCAGGAGTAGGATCTGGGCACCAGTATCTTTAAAAGATTCCTCAAGTGATTGCAATGTACAGCAAAAGTTTGGCATCATTGCCCTAAGTCCACATCCAGACCAAGAAAAGGCATAGCAAGTGAAGACGGTGAAGAGCAGGAGGGACTATGTGGCATGTGGGATCTTAGTTCCCTAATGGGCATCAACCGGCCGCCCCTTGCAGAGGAAGCCCAGAGTCCTAAGCACTGGACCACAGGTAAGTCCTAAGTCTGAAACTAATTAAAATTTCTTCTCAGTGAGGAAGCATTCAAAGATAATGAATGAAGTCTCCACTTTCTTCTCCCAAACTGAGTCCAACTTTTGTGCCCCAATTTGGTTAAATTGATTTCTCACTGGACTTGAGATCTGAAGTTCTTCTTTTATTCCTTTTCTAAAACCATCTTGGGACCTTGCCAATTCTAAAGTAGTCTGCAGGTAAAGATCACTGATTCTTTGTCACCCCATGGACTGTAGCTTGCTAGGCTCTTCTGCCCATGGGATTCCCCAGGCAAAAATACTGGAGTGGATAGCCATTCCCTTCCCCAGGAGATCTTTCGAACTCAAGGATCGAACTCAAGACTCCAGCATTGCAGGTGGATTCTTTACCGTCTGAGCTACCAGAGGAGCCCAAAGGTCACAGATACCAGTTGGCAAATAAATGTGGTCAGGAGCAGTAATCAAATTAGAACCTTTTTATGTAAACAAATCTATACTTACCTTAAATGTTTAATTCTGTCACCTCCACATTAAGTAAACAATAGAAAATATTTTGTTATCAGATTTTTTTTTTGTCAATTATTTAAAATTTCAGAAAGACTCCCACGGACAGAGCACAATTAGTAACAAAGGGAACTTCCAGGGAAAGTCCCCCTGGGTACATACCCCAACAAAAGACATGCAACAAGCAGAAGTAAATGGCAAACTTTGAAGACATTATGCTAAGTGAAAGAAGCCAGATACAATAGGAAAAATATTGTATGATTCCATTTACAGGAAACTTCGAAAACAGCCAAATCCATGCAAACAGAAAGTAGATTAGAGGTTACCAGAGGCTGTGGAAAGAACGAGGTGTGCCCATGGATGGGTGTGGGGTTTCTTTTTGGGGTGATGAAAATGTTCTGGAACCAGAAAATGGAGATGGTTATACAACATTGTGAACGTACTTACTGCCATTGAATTGTACAGTTTATGATAAAAAATAAAATACAATAAAAGCAATTACAGGCAAAAATAGATTGCTAAAGAGGACAGAAAAAGAACAATGCAAATAAGAAACAACTGCCAAGAATCAGACACCACATAAGACAAACTTAAAAAACAAACATTAGGCCATAGCAATATTTCTCTTGGATCTGTCTCTTGAAGCAAAGGGAATAAATGCAAAAAGAAACAAATGAGACCTAATTAAACTGAAAAGATTTTGCACAGCAAAGGAAACCATCGACAAAATGAAAAGACAACCTACTGAATAGGAGAGAATATTTGTAAACGCTATGACCAATAAGGGATATAATATCCAACATATATAAACAGCTCATACAACTCAACCTCAAAACAAAATCAAACAATTTAAAAATGGGCAGAACTGAATAGACATTTTTCCAAAGAGGAAATACAGATAGCCAACAAACACATGAAAAAATTCTCAGCATCACTAATTATCAGGGAAATGCAAATCAAAATCACAATGAGATAGCACTTCACACCTGTCAGAATGGTTATCATCAAAAAGAACACAACAAATGTTGGCAAGGATGCAGAGAAAATGGAACCCTCACACACTGTTGGTGGGAGTGTACATCAGTGCAACCATTGTGGAGAAGAGTATGGAGGTCTGTCAGAAAACTAAAAATAAAAACTACCACATGATCCATTAATTCCACTATTGGGTATATATCTGAAAAAAGCAAAAGCATCAATTTAAAAGGATACATACTCAGTATTCATAGAAGCACTATTTACAATTGCCAAGTTACGGATGCAACCAAAATGTCCATCGACAGATAAAGAAGATGTAGTATACTTTGGAATACCACAATGGAATACTACTCAGCCATAAAAATGAACAAAATTTTGCCATCTGCAGAAACACAGAAGGACTTAGAGGACTTTACACTAAGTGAAATAAGTCAGAGAAAGAATAGTACTGTATGATATCACATACATATGAATCTAAAAAAATACAACAAACTGAATATAACAAAAAGAAGCAGACTCATAGATACAGCGAGAACAAACTAGTGGTTTCCTGTGGGGGTAAGGGGAGGAGAAATGTAGCAATGGGAGATACAAACTATTAACTGTAAGATAGGCTCAAGGATATATTGTGCAAAATGTGGAACAAGGCCAATATTTTGTAATAACTTTAAATGGAAAGAAACTTAAAAATTGCATAAAAATTTTAAAAAAGAAATTTTAAAACAAGCAGTATGACTTAAAAGTGTTAGAGACTAACAATATATAAACAGCTGAAACTATAATGAGGTCCAACTTCATATTCCTTGTACTGGCACAATTTGTAAAAGGCTGATGACATCAGTTGGCATGGATATGAAACAAAGGAACGTTCATATTTTTCTGGTGGGACTAAAACTTGGTATGCACACCTGGAGATTTGGTATTGGCCCCTAAAGCTTAAGCATGGGAATTCTGCTGCTAGATACCGAGGTAACTCTTCCATGTGTACACAGAGAAAGATATTTCAAGTTTTTAGTTTATAATAATAAAAAACTGAAAACCTATGTTTTAATAACAAGAAAATTGATAAATTGTGCACATTTGTACAAAAGAAAGCAAATGTTTATAAAGGAAAGAACTAGAGCAATCCCTCTCTTAAAATGATGGGGTTTGGAGGCCCATGTTGTTGTTGTTGTTGTTGTTGTTTAGTTGCTAAGTTGTGTCTGACTCTTTTGTGACCCTATGTAGCCCGCCAGGTTCCTCGGTCCACAGGATTTCTCAGGCAACAATACTGGAGTGGGTTGCCATTTCCTTCTCCAGGGAATCTTTCCAATCCAGGAATCAAGTACCTAAACACTTAGAAGTAATTAATCATGCTAAGAAATGGTTCAATAAAATATGTTCTCTCTTTCTGTCTTGACAAGTGCACTTTCATAATGACCTGGAAGGCCAAGTTCAAATTTAGAACGCTCAGACTCCTTTGAGTTCTGTGATAGAATATATTAACGGTAGAATGAAGAAAGTCAGCCCTGGCTCCCACCTCCAGCCCATCACTTCTCTTTGCCCCATCAGACTCTCTCCCACATTGCTAGTGCCATCAGACAGAGGCAATGAACTTGCCAGCCTGTACATCCAAATTCCTTCCGCATGTTGGAAAACCCAGGGAAGAGGCCCACTCAGGCCTTGGGAATGAGCTTGGGAATTCTAGGGTTCTGGGAATCCACAGCATAATCTAGAATGATGGGGGGGATGGGGAGGGCCCCAGAGGGAGGCCACAGGGTCTAGATGAGCACGATTCCTCAACTCCATAGACTCCTCCAAAAGGTAAGTAGGTATACACTTGGACTAGAACTAGGACCATACAGCAGAGGGCACAGGGCAGAAATTTGTCTTGCCCAGGTCACAAGGTGGTATAGAAACAGGGCTTTGTTAGCAGGAGTGAGTCTCAAACATTAAGCTATGCAAACAAGACGAAATAAAGCAAATATCTGTATACCCGATCATTGATGTAATCTACAGCCTTGAAAACAAGCAAAACAATCCTAAATATTGCTTAGAAATAAATACATGTGTAGAAAGATAATAAACATGTGGGGAAAAATAAATATCAAATGCAGAACTGTGTTGTGGGATTGTAAACTGGTATGGCCATTATGGAAAACAGAATGGAGTTCCTCAAAAAATTAAAAATAGAACAACATATGATCCAGCAATCTAACTGCTGGGTGTATATCCAAAGGAAATGAAATCAGTATCTTGAAGAAATATCTGCACTCCCAAGTTGATCGACACATTATTCACAATAGCCAAGACATGGAAACAACCTGAGTGTAGCATCTGCAGATGCATGGATAAAGATGTGGTTTAGATGTATAAAATGAAATGTTATTCAATCATAAAACAAGGAAACTGCCATTTGTGACATGTGTGAACCTGAAAGACCTTACGCTAGATGAAACAAGCCAGACACAGAAAGACAAAAACTGCACAATCTCACTAACACAGAATCTAAGAAAGTCACACACATCAAATATGAGAGTAGAATGGTAGCTGCCAGGGATTTGAGTGGAGGAGGAGGGACATCAGTCAAAGGGTACAAACTTTCACCTTTAAGATAAAGTTCTGGATCTCTAAGGTACAGCATGGTGACCACATTTGATAATAAATATCATATACTTGAGACTTGCTGAGAGTTGTTATTAAATGTTCTCATCATTTTTAAAAAATGAGGGTAAATAGGACTTCCCTGGTGGCCTCAGTGGCTAAGACTTTGCACTCCCAACTTATGGGGCCCTGGTTTAATTCCTGGTCTAGGAACTAGATCCCACATGCCACAATTAAGAGTCTGCATGTCACAATGAAGATCTAAGACCCACATGCTGCAACTAAGACCCCAGCGCAGCCAAATAAATAAAACTTTTCTAAAATGGGGGTAAATAGATGAGGTGATAAACAGGTTAATCAGCTTGACTGAGGGAATCACTACACAATGTATACATATATCAAAATACTACATTGTATATCCTAAATATGCACAATGTTTATTAGTCAATCATACTTAAAGCTGTTATGTTTATCACTAGTTATCACCTCTAAATTGGGGGAGATAATCAAAGATGATGCCATCCAACCATCTCATGGCATCACCGACTCGATGGACATGAGTTTGAGTAAGCTCCGCAAGTTGGTGATGGACGAAGAAGCCTGGCGTGCTGCAGTCCATGGGGTCGCCAAGAGTCGGACATGACTGAGCAATTGGACTGAACTGATCAAAGGTGAGAATCCTGGGGCTTTTAACTGTGTAATATTTTATTTCTGAAGCTGATTTATGGGTACACAGATTTTCACTGTATATATATAGTGTCATAAGCAAATAAATAAAATAAATAAAACACATATTAAAACCTTTCATAATAAAATATTTTTAAAATTAAAATAATGAGATACAATTGTATACCCTTCAGATTAGCACAAATGCAAAGTCTGGGCAGTGGGTCAGTCCCTGGTCAGGGAACTAAGATCTCACATGCTGCTGTCAAAAAGTTAAATGGAAAAGAAAAGAAAAAGTCTGATAATACCAACTGCTAATTGTCTATAAAATCAGGAAAGTGAGACTATCAAACATGAAAATGTAAACTGGCCCCATGGTTCAGATGGTAAAGAATCTAACTGCAATGCAGGAGACCCAGGTTCAATTCCTGGGTCAGAAAGATTCCCCTGAAGATGGGAATGGCAACCCACTCCAGCTCTTGCCTGGGAAATTTCATGGACTGTGGAGCCTGGTGGGCTACAGTCCACGCAGTCACAAAGAGTCAGACACGACTCAAGTATTAACACTTTCGAGGTAAAAACACTTTTATTACATTGATTTGTCAGAATCTGCAAAAGGTGAAGCAAACACTGAACCCAGGAATTCCATTTCCTAATGGGCTCCAGTGGTGACTCAGACGGTAAAGTATCCGCCAGACATGCAGGAGACCTGGGTTCAATCCCTGGGTTGGGAAGATCCCCTGGAGGAAGGCATGGCTACCCACTCCAGTATCCTTGCCTGGAGAATCCCATGGACAGAGGAGCCTGGTGGGCTACAATCCATGGGGTCGCAGAGTTCGGCACAACTGAGCAACTAAGTACAGCATAGCACAATGATATACCTTGGAGAAGCTTTTGCCATCAGCACCAAGAGACAAGTATCCTCTTGGCAGCATGCTTCTTTGTAGCAAAAAATTAGAAATATTCTAAATGCCCATTATTGAGGGAATAGGTACAAATCATATGATGAAATGCTATACAGCTGTTAAGATGAATAAATGAGATCCTTATAACAGCATGAATCGATCTTCAAAACATAACACTAAGTAAAAATTCTAAAACACATAAAGCAACACTACATTTTGTATATGAATAAAAACATAGAGAGGAAATTTTAAAATCATGGACACACACCAAAATCATGACTGAGGTGATTTCTGGAGAAAGAGGTAAATGAGACAAAGGAAGAGAAAAAAACAATAACCTTAGGCATGTTATGGTTTTTATTTTATTTTAAAATAAAAGAAGCAAAAATGAAAAATGTAAATGTTTATTCTGAGGGGTGAATTATAAGCTTATTATACTATATATTGTTTTATATAGTGTAGCTTTTGTAATATACCCAGAATATATAGACTCTGTTGCTTGTTATACTATTCTTTGCATTTTTTTAAATTTATGAAATAATCGATTCATTCTCTTCCTATCTACCCACCCCCACCCAAAGTTTCAATTACACAAACAGGAAAGTCACACAAACAGGAAGAGCCCAGAGGATACACCCACAGCAGCAGAAACCGCAGAGCTAGTTGAAGGCACTCAGAGAGCCTGCTTTAAACAGTTAAACAGAAACCATGCTTACCAAAAAATATCTTGAACCTGAATTAATGAAAGATCACGCCTCCTACAGCTACTTGACAATGCCAGTAGCTAAGTAAAATCCTACAGGGGACTGCCCTGGGGGTCCAATGGGTAAGACTCTGTGCTCCCAATACACGGGGCCTGGGTTTGATCCTCGGTCAGGGAACCAAGATCCTGAAAGCCGCAACTAAGACCCACTGCAGTCAAGTAAATAAATAAATATTTTTTTAAAAAAAGAAGTTATGTAGCTCTGGGTTCAACACTAATTGTGTCAGCTATCTGCTATGTGACCTTCAGTAACATTCTAAACAGCTCTAGGCCTGAATTTCCTTACATTAAACTGAAACTGAAACTGTTAGTCACTCACTTGTGTCCAACTCTGCGACCCCATGGACTGCAGCCCTGCAGGCTCCCCCGCCATGTGATTCTCCAGGCAAGAATACTGGAGTGGGTTGACATTTTCTTCTCCAGGGGATCTTCCAGGGACCGGGGATCAAACCCAGGTCTCCTGCATTTCAGGCAGATTTTTACCATTTGAGCGACCAGGGAAGTTCCTAACATTTAGATGGGGTTTATAACACCTACCTCAAGAATCAAGACAGAGACTAACTTGGATACCATCTCTGAAGTACTTATCTTAGTGCTTGGTACACAGTTATTTGTTCAAAAAATGGTAGTTATTATTTGTGTCAGAACTGAGATTAGAACTCCATGTGCGGGCATACGTTTCAGCAAAGCAAAAAGAAATACACACAACAAAGGACCAGAACTATTTTCCAAGGATGAAGCAAGCCCTGTCATCAACAAAAAATGTCTAGCTAAAAGCAACTTAGAAGAAAAGATCAGAACTGCAAAATTTATAGGAGAAATCCAATTATGAATAATAGTTATACAGAGGAAAAATTATAAGTCCAGCAAAAGACAAACAATCCTCATGCAAACAGAGAACAGTTACTGAACCGAACGTTAATCTCAACATGGGCATCAATTGGTCAACAGAGCCCATCACCCTGTAATCTACAAAGAAAGCCCTTAGACTCCCATGTGTCAAACTCATCTTTTAGAAGATGAAGTTTTATAAGTTGCTATGAAAGGGAGAATATTTTAAAATATACTTGGGGAAAAAATATATTGGCTTTGAGGCAAAAAGAAAGAATTCTCCCAATGGTCCTTATTATGAGAACATGATTTACATTAATGGATTAAAACTTTTTAATCCTCAAACTCAAAAGTGATATAAAAACAATTTTACAATATGACTAGACCAATACATTTAAGAAATAAGACTTTATCACTCAGCCAAAAAAAAATTTTTTTCATGAATTCTCCAGAAAATCCACCCAAACTTGCATAAACTAAATTATTTCTACAGACCATATTATTCATATAGAATATATTATTCCCCCTTTAAAATATAGAAAAGTTCAGGTCAACTACCCAACTTATGAACTTAAAACAGTTTTGAAGTTTCAAACAACAAAGAATAATAATTATAAAGCAACAACCTAAAGTTTCTAAATGTACTGTGTGTAATAAAACTAAGTTTCTAAATATATTAGGTATATTGCAACATATTAAAACAATTATGGATTATGTCTGCACAGGTTTTATTCCCTGTAAATGCAAGTCTGAATATATGGCAGTCCGAGAAATTTGAAAACAAACTGGATATTATATGATATTAAAATTATAATTGTTAAAAAAAGTGATCATTGTACTGCAGTTATATTAATAGAGTCCTTCATCTTTGGAGATACTAGAGTATTTACAAAGCAACTGATCTCTGGCATTTGGCTTAAAATAACATGTTGGTGTTAGGGATGGGGACGGGAAGGGGAGAATAAATGAGCCAAGACTGACCTTACTTTGAAAACTGTTGAAACTATGGGTACACAGGGGTTCATCATTCTCTCTTCTCTACTTTAGTGTATGTTGAAAATAAAGTAAAAAAAAAAAAAAAGTAAAGACGAGAAGTCTATGTATTTAAAACCAAAAGCCAGCACTAACTAACTGGTGAAGAATTTTTCACAACAAAACAGAAAAGACCACAAAGCCTTTCATCCCCGTTGTTATTTGGTAGAGCACTACAATATTCCTTACTTTTTTTTTTTTGTCTTAATCTCTACCCTCTTTTTCTCTTTCCTGGTTTCATATGTTGCTGACTTAGATGACTTATTCCAAACTCATACCTTCCTAAAACTCAGAAACAGACTTTCAAATTGTTGCCTCACAACATAATAAATATTTGTTTTTAATAACAATGGAGCATATTTTAAAAATTCTGCTCTAAAAGAATTTTTAAAATAAAATCATCTCATCTAATCTCATCCATTTACAACCTCTGTCTTGTCATGTTTTATCACACAAATATTGGGAGTGAGAAATCTAAAGTTCTTGGTGACTACATGCCGGCTGCAAAGTTTAAAGACCACTGTTTTGGACACTAAGACACCACTAAAATTTTTTAAGGAGGGAGGAATTGTGACAAGTGTTACATCAAGAAAAACAATTTAGCAGAAGTACATACAGATAGGAAAGATGGGGAGAAAGACGGTGGTCAGAAAAAAATCATTCACTAATTCAATAAGACATTCATTCAGAAGTGAGATCGAAAAGTAGGAAATAGATAGGGAAAGCTCAGGCGTGCTCAATTAAAGGACTTACTGATTAATGGTTAAGGTAACGTGAAGGAGGAAGAAGAGGTTGAGGGGGGTGTCAGCAACCCTGCCCTGGAGGAAAGAGAATGGGTTTGGCTCAGATTGGCAGGATATTTAGAGGCAGATACTTCTCAGACACCCGAAGACGAAGAACCTAGAGTCTAGTAAAGGCCTAGGGAAGTACACAAGGGGGCCATCTTTGTAGATGTGACAACTGAACCCAATGCAGTCAGGGCTTTCGGGGAGAGAAGCGGAAGACCGGTCCATCAAAAGCGTTAACCCAAACGTTGGGGGCACACCTGTATTCAGGAGATAAAACAAGTGGAAACACAGAGGCGGCTGCCAGGGAGATATTGCAGCACTGTCTCAAAGTGGTCCCAAGAGGGGTTTGGTCAAAAGGTGGTTGGCCAAAGGTGGGGGCCACCGCGGCGACCACGAGGAAGGCTCTCCGAGCGGACCCATCGTTGGTGATCTTGAACAGGACCATACTGGTCCGGTGGAGCGGTCTAGAGTCAGGTATCAGAAAAGGGATAACGAGAGGGCGAAGAGAGGCGGCTAGGAATGGAGGGCCAAGCAGAGCCCCGCAGGCACAGCGATGGAGACAGATCCCGGGGGCCAGGCGCGCCTGTGGGGGGCGGGTCTGGGAAGACCACACAAAAACCCCTGGCGGGTAAGGTAGCCGAGAAGGAGAGACTCAAGTTTCCAGAGAGTGGAGGCGTTTTCGGTCCTTCTCAAACCTGCCTCCAAACCCTCTAGAACCTGAGATGCCCAAAAGAACTTTATTCTTACGAGAAGAGCAAAAGTGTTAGTTGCTCAGTAGTGTCCGACTCTTTGTGACTCTGTGGACTGTAGCCCCCCAGGCTCCTCTGGCAAGAATACTGGAGTGGGTTGCCATGCCCTCCTCCAGGGGATCTTCCCGACCCAGGGATTGAACCCGGGTTTTCCGCATTGCAGACAGACCCTCATGGAAGTGGGGAGTTCATCGTAGTCTTCACCAGGGCAATAGCACCCTAGTCATATGGGAGGAAAGGTCCGACGGCGCTGGAGGGGAGCAAACCTCCAAGAGAAGAAGCGCGGGCCCCGCGAGAAGCGAGACAGAGGCGTCGGGGCGCGCTGTCCCAGAGAGGGGGCGCCCCTGCCAGAGCAGCCACCACGGCCCTCCCAGAGCCGGGACCCGGGGGAGCCGCCCCTCCCGCCCAGGGCACTCACCGCTCCGACTGCGAATAGTGGCACCGGCCCAGCAGGTTGAGCTTGCAGAGGTGCAGGTTCCCGCAGGGTTTGTTGCAGTACTTGCGACGGCAGACCCGGGCTCGAGTGGTGGCCACCACGGACCGGGTGACCCCTTCCTGGCCGCCCATCTCCAACACCACGAAGCGGTCGGGCCCGGCCTCCTCCAGCACCTCGCAGAGCTGCGCCTCGGAGAGCTGCATCTCGCGGAGCAGCGCTTCCAGGTCCATGCGCCCCCCGTGGGCGCACAGGATCTTGGTGATGAAGCTGCACACCCCGGGGTCCGCCATGGCGTGCCGCACCGGCCTGACCTCCGCGCGGGACTCGGCTGCTGGGAGAATCGAAACTTACTAGAGTCCCTGGGGCAGGGGGCGGGCTCCGCGCGGGCTGGGCGCGCCCGGGGCCAGCGAGCGAGCGTGCGCCGTCCGCCGCTCGTTAGCCGAGCCCGGCGGTTTCGGTTTCCGAAAAGCTCGGATCGAGAGGCCAGATCTCACCGACCCGGTCCCTGCGTCAGATCCAAAGCCGATCGCGACGGCCACCTCGTGCAGAGAGAGCGAACAAGTGCGGGCTTGTCTGCCGGCGACCGTGGAGACCACCGGACGGCTGCCCCCTAGTCTCCAGTCTCCTGGAGGGTCAGGTTCCCCAGCTGGGCGCCGAGAGGCTTCTTTCGGAAAGAAGAGAAACTAAAAGGAAAAGAAAAAAAAAAGACCTCTGGGCTCTGGCAGAGCTTTTATAAGCCAGACGAAGCGGCGAATGACGCGAGTCTTGGGAGCCCTCTTGAGGAGCCCTCTGTTCTCTACCCCACCCATCCCCGGAAAGAATGGACCCAAGAGGGCGCCTGCTCTGAGCCCCGCGCCCTGCCTCCGGTATTAGTTGTTGTTTGTTGTTCAGTCGCTCAGTCCGACTTTTTGTGACCGCGTGGACTGCAGCCAGCCAGGCTTCCCTGTCCTTCACCATCTCCTGGAGTTTGCCCAAACTCATGTCCATCGAGTCGGTGATGCCATACAACCATCTCGTCCTCTGTTGCCCCTTTCTCCATCTGCCCTCAGGCTTTCCCAGCATCAGGGTCTTTCCCATTGAGTCAGCTCTTCGCATCAGGTGGCCAGAGTGTTGGAGCTTCAGCATCAGTGAATCTTCACAGCTCCACGAGTTAGATATTATTATCCTCACTCTCCTCCAGGAAATAATCTGAGCAAACAGCTGACAAGCTGGAGCTGGAATAGGACCCAAGGTTTCCCAAATTTGGCCCCCAGACTCCAGATCGAGGTCCGCCTGGCGGGGACCTCTGGGTAGTGTCTCTCTCAGCACCCAACCTTCTCCAAGAACAATCATTATTGCTCTCCCGCTTTTTCACCTTTTGAGCTCTTTGAAGAACCACTTCTTAACCTATTCTTGCCTGTCTATAACCGTTAACAGAGGTGCCCCAGACACGGCTTAATCTCCCATAGCAATTAGTCACAGTCTGGCATGCTTAGACAGATCCCAGGACTTCAGCTAGATTTTCTCTCTTTGAATATTTGGACATGATCTTTTCCCCTTCAGTGGGGACTCCCTTAAGCCCCCAGAGCTGGTATAAAAGAAAAAAGTGAAAGTGAAAGTTGCCCAGTCTGTCCAACTCTTGGGGACCCTATGTACTGTAGCCCACAAGGCTCTTCTGTCCATGGAATTCTCCAGGCCAGAATACTGGAGTGGATAGCCGTTCCCTTCTCCAGGAGATCTTCCCAACCCAGGGATCGAACCCAAGGTCTCTAACATTTGCAGGCAGTCTTTACCATCTGAGCCACTATATAAAGATTAAAGTGAAAATGTTTGAGCTACAGAGGATGCAGAAAGAAATTTGTCTGAATTTCTCAATCTGAGTAAAGCAAAGGCCTCCAGAAAAATGCAGCTACCTTTCACCCCCTTCCACTGGGAGTTTCCTGCTAACTCAATTGCCCTGGAGACAGAATATCCGTTGCAGTTAGCATCAAAAAGCCAGATAGAACTTTCCATACTCCTCTACTGAAGTCCTAAAAAAGAAACTCTTTTGTTAATTGAGATATATAAAGTGATTTCAGGCAATTCCAGGAGGTTTCCATTATTGGAAGCTTTCCCCCACCAGTGCTAAATAAGTCTCCTTTCTCTTTTCATTTTTTTTTCCTTTCTCTTTTTAGTCTGTCTACTGCCAGTTCATTTGCAAGACCCAATGACTGGATTCTGGAGAAGGCAATGGCACCCCACTCCAGTACTCCTGCCTGGAAAATCCCATGGACGGAGGAGCCTGGTAGGCTGCAGTCCATGGGGTGGCTAAGAGTTGGACACAACTGAGTGACTTCACTTTCACTTTTTACTTTCATGCATTGGAGAAGAAAATGGCAACCCACTCCAGTGTTGTTGCCTGGAGAATCCCAGGGATGGGGGAGCTTGATGGGCTGCCGTCTATGGGGTCGCACAGAGTCAGACAAGCCTGAAGCAACTTAGCAGCAGTAGCAATGATTGGATTCAAATTGGAATAGGAAAAAGTCCTCCCAACACTCCTGAGTGGAACGTCATTGGTCAGACAAGTCATAAAGCTTTTTTTTAAATGACAGAATTCAGTAGTCAAACTAAAAATTCTTCAAAATGATGAATGGGCATTCTCAGATTGGTAAAACAGTGTCTTAGAAATACGGTACTTTGGTATGAAAATCAGCAAAATCTGGGTTCCTTCTAGCTGTTGCTTTATAGTTGCCTTTGATTCACTTGGCCTGATTTGTGGTCTGACAGGTTCCCACAGACTGGGTTTTCTTTTCTCTTTTTTAAAGTTTGTATTGGAGTGTAGTTGGTTTACAATGTTATGCTAGTTTCAGGTGTACACCGAAGTGAATCAGTTGTACATATATCCACTCTTTTTTAGATTCTTTTCCATATAGGCGATTACAGAGTATTAAGTAGAGTTACCTATGCTATACAGTAGATCTTTATTATCTATGTACAGTAGTGAGTATATGTCGATCCCAATCTTCCATTTTATCCCTCGCCCCTTTATACCCTGGTAACTATAAGTTTGTTTTCTAGATCAGTAACTGTGTTTTGTAGATAAGTTCATTTGTACCTTTTTTTTTTAGATTCCACATATAATCACATGGACTGGGCTTTCAATATGAAGTTAGTTAAATTCATCACAGTATCTTCCCTGTGGCTCTTACTTTACTTAGTCACTCTGAATGTTTCAGAGAAGAATCAATTCCGACTCCATGCTGGAACTGATTCTTTGACTTGCTTTTCATTGCTGCTGTTATTATAATCATACATAATGGCCTGCCTTAATGGACCCTGCCCCTCTGCCTGACTGTTTAAATGTCTTTGTTCAGGTGATAGAGAGATAACCTGATTCTACCCATCTGTAAAAAGGAGATTAACACATTCCTTCCAAAGGCTGGCCAGTCCCATTCCCGGAGATGTTTTCCAAGATTGATGGTCTTTTTTACTTTACTTTCTCACCACCTCTCCTCCTCTGTTCTGCCTCTTGACTTCAGTTCCTCAATGCTTCTCTCTCTAGTTCTATAAAAGAACTTGGCATCAAGACCCCAAGAATAAGGTTATTATAAGACATTAGTCTGCCATCTTCTCAGTTGGCTGGCTTTTGGAATACAGTCATATTCCTTGCCTCAACATCTGTCTCTTAGATTCATTGGCCTGTCATGCGAGGAGCAGGGCGAGCTTGGACTCAGTAACATGAACATATAGAAGTTTAAGAAATCATCCCTGTAGTCAAGGACCTTATGTTTGGGAAGAGATGAACAAACATTAAAACAAAAGGGAATCCATGGTTAAATGCTGGGACAGGTATATAGGAGACTGGAGAAGAACAGAGCTTGGTGAGAGTGGTTGGGAATAGAGATATAAAATTCCCCTCAGTTTGAGGATCTGAGAGACAAATGTAAGGGGCTGTGGAGAGGAAAAAAGCAGAGATTTAGGAAATCTGTGTTGTTACAGGTTGGGTTCTCCAGGAAGCAGACACTATTACAGAGTTAAGAATACTGAAGATTCTTAACACCAAAGAAAGTCAAGGGAAGAAGCCACGACTGGTCTGTGGGAGCCATCAGGCTTCGTTGTAGACATCACCAAGTCTCTGCCAGTCCAACTTGAGCAGGAGACTAGGCTCAGGTAGATAGCCTGGGCCCTCATACCATGATCCCAGACTGCCATTGGCGGGGGCCACTGGAGAAGTACGTGGCTTCAGTTCAGTCACTGAGATAAAGCCTGAAAGAGTGGAAGCTGGGTGCTGTCAGCTAAACACACTCCTTGCAGCCAGGGAGCAAGTCCTAGCTTGAAGGGAAATCTGATGCCGTGTCCACCCTCCGCGTCATGTGGATCTTGTTTCTCCACCTGTACTCAGGGCTCACTGGGCCACTCTTCCTGAAAAGAAACTTAGAAGAGGGAAGTTAATGAAGTGAAGGGCTTCCCTGGTGGCTCAGATGATAAACAATCTGCCTGCAGTCCGGGAGATCCGGATTAGATCCCTGAGTTGGGAAGACCCCCTGGAAAAGGGCTAGGGCCCACTCCAGTGTTCTTGCCTGGAGAATTCAATGAATGGAGGAGCCTGGAGGGCCACAGTCCATAGGGATGCAAAGAGTCAGACAGGACTGAAGTGATGGAGCACACACAATAGCTTCTGCTACTACAGTTGGTTGTAGAAACCACAACTGGTCCTCATCATTTCCCTCCACCACTATCCATTTCTTTTTATTTTATTGAATATAGTTGATTTACAATATTGTGTTAGTTTTAGGTGTACAGCAAAGTGATTTGGTTATACATATGTATATGTATTCTTTTTTGATTCTGTTATTATTTATTACAGGATATTAAATATAGCTTCCTGTGCTGTGTAGTAAATCCTTGTTGTTTATTTTATATATAGTAGTGTATATCTGTTAATCTCATACGCTCCATTTATCCCTTCTGCCCTTCCCCATGGATAACCATAAGTTTATTTTCTATGTCTGTGAGTCTATTTCTGTTTTGTAAGTAAGATCATTTGTACTTTTTTTAGATTTCACATGTAAGTGATATTATATAATATTTGTCTTTCTCTGACTTAGTATACTAATGTCTAGGTCCATTTGTGTTGCTGCAAGTGGATTTATTTCATTTTTTTATGGTTAAAATTCCATTGTCTGTATGGCATCTACTTTATCCATTCATTTGTTGATGGACACTTAGGTTGCTTCCGTGTCTTAGCTATTGTAAACAGTGCTGCTAAGAACATTGGGGTACATGTATGTTTTCAAATTAGAACTTTCATCTTTTCCAGATATATGCCCAGAAGTGGAATAGTTTGACCATATGGTGGTTCTATTTTTAGTTTTCTAAGAAACCTCCATTACTGTTTTCCATAGTAGCTGCAACCAATTTATTCACTACATTCCCACCAACAGTGTAGGAGGGTTCCCTTTTCTCCACACCCTGCGCAGCACTTCTAGACTTTCTGATGACTATCCATTTCCAATTCCCCTCACCCTAGGTGAGTTCAGTCTCAATAGTCCACCAACGTGGGTACCCCAAACCCTCATTCCTAAGAGGTCCGAACACCTTCACAGACCACTAATGCTGCTCTTTTCTTGTCCATTCTCAGTCACAGTTGGGCAAAAGGTACCCGCTGGCACCCAAACAGGTCACTGGAGTGCACACATATTCCTCCCTCCCCTGTAACGGCAGCCCTGCTTCCTCCTGCTGACCACATCAAGGTATCTCTGACAAGACAGTCATTTCTTATCTTACTTCTGGTCTCTCACCATCAGGAAGTCAAAGTGTCTGGTGGCAGCCATAATGTGCAATCCAGTGGGACATTCACTGTATCCTCAGGCAATAATGTGCCCCTTTTGGAGACCAAGACCTCGAATTTTGCAGAGCCCAGATTTGTGAGGAACAGTGGAAGACCAATGGGTTTGTAGGAGACCTAAACTTGACACCCCCTAAATATCTCCTTAGTATGAGGCCCATTTCCAGCTGAATATGATCCAAAAGACTCAGGAAGAAACTCTGACCTTCCCATAACTGCCTTAAAAAATTTCATTTGAGGGTATGTTCTGGAACAGAACTATCACCAGAGGTACCTGTAATGAACACAGGCTGTAGTTGGGGGAGGGGGGACTCTAAACAGGGCCTAGAGATCAGAGTCCGTTCTGTGACCCCTTGTCTCTGTGTGACCCAGCAAACATTTATTTACCAAATATTTGTTTTTCCATCTCCATGTGAATTGCCTTCCTCCCCTTTGAAGTTCCAAGCCACCACCCTCAACATCCTCTTTTATCTTAAGCTAAAGATGGTATTTGAGGTGAGGGATTCAGCTATTTAGAGGAATTACTTCGTTTTCCCAAGTCTCTTTCAATGTGTCTTCCACATATACATGTGTGCTATGTCACTCAGTCGTGTCCCACTCTGTGCAACCCCGTGGACTGCAGCCCAGCAGAATCCTCTGTCAATTGGATTCTCCAGGCAAGAATACTAGAAGTGGGTTGCTATACCCTCCTCCAAGGGATCATCCCAACCCAGGGATCAAACCCGAGTCTCTTATGTTTCCTGCATTGGCAGGCACGTCCTGTACCAATAGCATCACCTGGGAATCCTGAATCCAACATATCCATGTTATTAAACTTTGCTTAATTTTCTTGGGGGCTTCCATGACAGTCCAGTGGTTAAGACTTTGCCTTCCAATGCAGGGGATGTGGGTTCAATCCCTGGTCCATAAACTAAAATCCCACATGCCTTGTAGCCAACAAATGAAAATGTAAAAAGAGAAGCTATATTGTAACAAATTCAACAAAGACTTAAAACAAGCAAAAGTTCAGTCAGTTCAGTTCAGTCCCTCAGTCAATTCCCACTCTTTACAGCCCCATGGACTGCAGCACACCAAGTCTCCCTGTCCATCACCAACTCCCAGAGTCCACCCAAACCCATGTCCATTGAGTCGGTGATGCCATCCAGCCATCTCATCCTCTGTCATCCCCTTCTCCTCCCACCCTCAGTCTTTCCCAGCATCAGGGGCTTTTCAAAAGAGTCAGCTCTTCACATCAGGTGGCCAAAGTATTGGAGTTTCAGCTTCAACATCAGTCTTTCCAATGAACATTTAGGACTGACGTCCTTTAGGATGGACTGGTTGGATCTCCCTACAGTCCAAGGGACTCTCAAGAGTCTTCAACACCACAGTTCAAAAGCATCAATTCTTTGGTGCTCAGCTTTCTTTATAGTCCAACTCTCACAACCATACATGACTACTGGAAAAACTATATGGACCTTTGTTGGCAAAGTAATATCTCTGCTTTTTAATAGGCTGTCTAGGTTGGTCATAACTTTTCTTCCAAGGAGCAAGCATCTTTTAATTTCATGGTTGCAGTCACCATCTGCAGTGATTTTGGAGCCCAGAAAAATTAAGTCAGCTGCTGTTTCCCCATCTATTTGCCATGAAGTGATGGGACCAGATGCCATCTTTATTTTCTGAATGTTGAGATTTAAGCCAACTTTTGCACTCTCCTCCTTCACTTTCATCAAGAGACTCTTTAGCTCTTCTTCACTTTCTGCCATAAGGGTGGTGTCATCTGCATATGTGAAGTTATTGATATTTCTCCCAGCAACCTTCATTCCAGCTTGTGCTTCCTCCAGCCCAGCATTTCTCATGATGTACTTTGTGTATAAGTTAAATAAGCAAGGTGACAATATAAGTTAAATAAGCAGGGTGACATACTCCTTTTCCTATTTGGAACCAGTCCGTTCCATGTTCAGTTCTAACTGTTGCTTCCTGACCTGCATACAGATTTCTCAAGAGGCAGACCCGGTGGTCTGGTATGCCCACATCTTTCAGAATTTTCCATAGTTTATTGTGATCCACACAGTCAAAGGCTTTGGCATAGTCAATAAAACAGAAATAGATGTTTTTGTGGAAATCTCTTGCCTTTTCTATGATCCAGCAGATGTTGGCAATTTGATCTCTAGCTCCTCTGCATTTTCTAAAGCCAGCTTGAACATCTGGAAGTTAACAGATCATGTATTGCTGAAGCCTGGCTTGGAGAATTTTGAGCATTACTTTACTAGCGTGTGAGATGAGTGCAATTGTGCCATAGTTTGAGCATTCTTTGGCATTGCCTTTCTTAGGGATTGGAATGAAAACTGACCTTTTCCAGTCCTGTGGCCACTGCTGAGTTTTCCAAATTTGCTGGCATATTATTGAGTGCAGCACTTTTAAAGCATCACCTTTTAGGATTTGAAATAGCTCAACTGGAATTCTATCACCTCCACTAGCTTTGTTCATAGTGATACTTCCTAAGGCCCACTTGACTTTGCATTCCAGGATGTCTGGCTCTAGGTGAATGATCACACCATTGTGATCATCTGAGTTGTGAAGTTCCCTTTTGTATAGTTCCTCTGTGTATTCTTGCCACCTCTTCTTAATATCTTCTGCTTCTGTTAGTTCCATACCATTTCTGTCCTTTATTGTGCCCATCTTTACATGAAATGTTCCCTGGTATCTCTAATTTTCTTGAAGAGATCTCTAGTCTTTCCCATTCGGTTGTTTTCCTCTATTTCTTTGCACTGATGACTAAGGAAGGCTTTCTTATCTCTCCTTGCTATTCTTTGGAACTCTGCATTCAAATGCGTAAATCTTTCCTTTTCTCTTTTGCTTTTCACTTCTTTTCACAGCTATTTGTAAGGCCTCCTCAGAAAATCATTTTGCTTTTTTGCATTTCTTTTTCTTGGGGATGGTCTTGATCCCTGTCTCCTGTACAATGTCATGAACCTCCATCCATAGTTCATCAGGCTCTCTGTCTATCAGATCTAGTCCCTTAAATCTGTTTCTCACTTCCACTGTATAATCATAAGGGATTTGATTTAGGTCATACCTGAATGATGTAGTGGTTTTCCCTACTTTCTTCAATTTAAGTCTGAATTTGGCAATAAGGATTTCATGATCTGAGCCACAGTCAGCTTTCAGTCTTGTTTTTGCGGACTGTATAGAGCTTCTCCATCTTTGGTTGCAAAGAATATAATCAATCTGATTTCAGTGTTGACCATCAGGTGATGTCCATGTGTAGAGTCTTTCTTGTATTGTTGGAAGAGGGTGTTTGCTATGACCAGTGCATTCTCTTGGCAGAACTCTATTAAGCTTTACCCTGCTTAATTCTGTACTCCAAGGCCAAATTTGCCTATTACTCCAAGTTAAATATAAATAAATAAAATAAATATAAGCAAATATATAATATTTGCAATATATAAATAAATATAAATAAATAAAAGCAAATATCAACCTTTGCTTAATTTTCTCATGAATTTGTCTCATGTCAGTTTACTTATTAGACCAACCAGAAGAACCTAGAAGGGGAGAGGAAACTTTCTTCCTCCTCAGTGGGTCACTGGGATGATACTAACTGAGGTCACTCACACTTCCACCCATTGTGAAAGATACAAGTATTCTTTCTACAGTGGACACAGCACAGTGCTATGTTATCTGATCGAAGGCATATGCTCTGATGTCCTGGAGGAAATGTCATCATGATACGGTGCAGAGCTCTGTGGGACTAGTGTGCACAAGGCCTTTAAGCCCCCATTTCTTTGATTATAGGAAACAGCCTTCCGTCAGTCTCCATGACCTTCCCTGAGCTCCAATGGGCAGATTCAAGCCATTGTTAATTAGAGCAGGAAGGGAATGGGAGACCAAGGAGAAGCAAACAGACAAGAGCAGCCTTGGAGCAAAGTCCTACTTCCCCATCAAAGGATACACACAATATCTTTGAGCTATTTTGCAAATACTGAAACCCTCTCCAGATGGGAGAAGTTAATGATTCATGATGGTATGCTGCCCACAAGCATATAGACCCAGACTAGTTGGACCTGAAGGTTGACAGTGTGGACTCACTCCTACTTACCTCACCACCAACTCATCAGAAGAAAGTCCACCAGCTGATGACACCCTCTGTGAACAATTGCTAGAAAACTTGTCACTGTCTTCCCCAAATTGGGACACTTGTTCTTGAGGACATTAGTTCCTCTTTGCTTGGCAAAGCAATAAAGCTATCCTTTTCTGCATCACCCAAAACTCTGTCTCTGAGATTTGACTCAGAGACAGTGTGCCAAGCACCTGAGCTTTGGGCATCAATCACTGCAGTGTATCACCTACATGATGGAGCTTCCGCTGCATCTCTAACTTGTTATTCCAATATTTCATGTATATCCAGCTGCTTTGAGGTTACACAGTGATGTGACCCTCAGATCCCTTCTTCATGGGCCCTTCTTTCTACTTTCTGTGATGGAAAGAGTTTTCTGGTCAGATGCTGTGTTATGTGGGATTCCATGTCTGTGGATTAAGCATGCAGAGAGTGGTGCTACTGAGATCCTGCAGGCAGGAAAGGCAACCCCCATACCTGGAATCAGTGTCTGTTCCTGAGAGAGCAAACCTCTGGCCCTTCCAGGAAAAAGGAGGTCACAGTGCAGTCAACTGGTCACCAAGTACCCCGCTGGTTTCCTTAAGGAGAAGAATTTAGCCTCAGTCTTGATAGCCAACAGAGTGAACATCTAGAAGTGGCAGTATCTATATTCGGTACCCATCATTCAGCAGTGGTGGGAGAGTGGCTCTGAAGAAGCTGGCCAAGTCATTTAATCTACTTGGCACATCTTTTGGAATATATATTTACAAATGGGCTTAACATGGGATATGAATAACTTCCCATGTTGCATCCACTCCTGTATGTCCATCCACAAGCCTCTACACCAGCTCTTCTTGTCTCTTGATTTTAAAATCTTTTTCTCTCAGGTCTTCCACCCACCAGCCAGGCCATGCATCACTGTCCATGAGTCCACATTTGTTCAAACCTTGGGCCATTGTCCTGACACACAACTCAGATGACCAGATGCACATCTCAGGGTTCCTCTTACTGGAGAGATTTTCTTTCACCACCATCTTCCAAGGGCCCCTCGAGTGTGACTGTAATGTAGCTGCCTTCCATGTTCAGCTTGTACCCACATACTGAGGTGACTCATGCACACTCCCAGCTTGGAATTTTTCTTCTTTCTTTATTGGTTATATGGGAGCCCCCTCATATGGCCATAGGTAAAAGCTGGTGTATCTTGGGGGGGTGGTGCTGGTGAAAGTGTAATGAGTGATATAGAGAGATCTGGGCTGCTTGTTCATACAGCTTCCTTGGAGGTGGAAGTGTTAGTTGCTCAGTCGTGTCCGACTCTTCGTGACACCCTGGACTGTCACCCGACAGGCTCCTCTGGCCATAGGGTTTCCCAGTCAAGAATACTGGAGTGGGCCGCCATTCTCTCTTCCATGGGATCTCCCCGACTCAGGGATCAAACCTGGGGTCTCCTGCATTGTGGGCAGATTCTTTACCTTCTGAGCCACCTGGGACAGCTTCCTTGTACCTCCTTTTATCCTATATCCTGAGAGAGTGCTCCTTTGTCAGTGAAGTCTGTATACAGTTTTATATTCCAGCTTACTTGATGGAGGCAATTTCTCAGATTGGTCAGGTTAGAAATCAAAATACATCACTCATTTTAGAGGATTGATAAGGAGAGAAGGTGGGAGAGGAATTATTTGGGTAGCCAGGGGGATTTTTTTTTCTGACTGAACTCACTCTTCATTGCTTCTCACAGGCTTTCTCTAGTTGAGGTGAGTGGGGGATACTCTCTAGTTGTGGTGTGGGGGCTTCTTATTGCAGTGGCTTCTCTCATTGCAGAGCACAGGCTCTAGGTGCACAGACTCACAAGCTGTAGTGCATGGGCTGGCTTAGTTGCCCCAAGGCACCTGGAATCATCCTGGACCAGGGGTGAAACCTGTGTCCCCTGCATTGGCAGGCAGATTCCTAGCCACTAGACCACCAGGGAAATCCTTACAGAGACTTTTTGTTTGCTTGATTAATTATAGCTGTTATTTTACTGGCAGATCTGGGGCAAGTGTGAAAATTTCAAAGAAATACATCTGGGGAGGGAGCAAAGCTACAGTCGCTCTGACACGTTAGCAAGAAATCAGGCTACGTGAGTCAGTTGAACCACCAATCGGGGAGGGAAGCAAAACGTACACAAGGCAGTGATGAGTCAGCTATGCCAAGTCATAGAAATGTAAAGTACATAAACCTTGGAGGGTTGAGTCATATGCCATGTTCAAAGTCCACGGCAAACAGGTGTTCTCCAGGAGATATGGGAGTCAGAGGAGGCGTTAGTCAGCCAGACAGGGGAGAGCATAGGCGGGGAGCAGGCAGAGGGGATTTCCCTAGGTTGAACCTGCAGCAGTAAGGCTCCCTCCGAGGAAGAGACCTGGGAAGGGATGGAGCTGGCATAGACAGGTGGAGGGGCTGACTTTGGAGTAAGAAGGGTCATTTCTCTCTCTGAGAATGAATTTCAAGGGTTTGCCTTGGTGGCATTAAAATGAGGAACTTCAGGCTGCAAATCTTGTTGTTAACTCTGGTTTGAAAGCACAGGCAACAGGCGTTTAGACAAGGGCCTGATGTGACAGCCAGCTAGTCCCCGGGGAGTCTCACCTCCTGATATTTGCACCCTCTCACACTGTGTAGGACTCATCTGCGTAATTCCTCAATGGGATAGGACAGTAATGACAGTGTGAGTTTCAAAGCTAGGTTGTAAAAAGCACTGTGACTTCCTGATTCACTCCTGTCACTCACTATAGGGAGGCCAATTGGTATGTCATGAAGACCCTCAAGAAGCCCTGTGGAGAGGTCCATACAACAGGGAATCAAGGCCTCCTGTCCACAGCCAGCACTAACTTTCTAGGCATGTGGATGAGCCCCATAGAATGGGACCCTTCAGCTCCAGCCAAGCGGTCCAATGACTAGAGCCCCTAGCTAACAGCTTGGCTTGAACCTGAGGAGACACTGAGCCAGAACCACCCAGCTAAGTTACTCAGCAGTGTGGAAGCTACTCAGTAACTACAGGAGATAAGAATATTGATTGCATTACGCTGTTAAGTTTCGGGGAAAATTGTTATACAGCTATGGATAATTAATATACTATACCCAAACACACAAAGTAACAAAGGTCCAAAACAGAAAGCAATGTGGACTATGGAAGGCATCTGGGGCAATCCTCAGGTCCAGAGGAGGAATGAAAGAACAGATTAATGAAGAGCAGATGACAGGGAGTGGGAACAATAGGTTATCAGGTTTTGTGTGGCTGGGAAGAGACAACTGGGAACTTGTGGTTTCTGAGAAGACTCTATAAAAGGTCATCGCAGGACTGGGCAAGGCAGGGTGACAGCCCAACAGGCTGTGTGTGTATGACCTTTCACAGCTAAGACCTCTTCCTTGAGTACTAATCCACTTGGGATAAAATAGGACTAGAGTGGTACCCTGAACCCTATGGTATCGGGTGGGATGCTGATAAGACTACCAGGCCTTAAGCATTTGCTGTGTTAAGTGCTTTAACAAATATGACATAGTCGTACTGTGGAATGTTTTTCAGCCATCAAAAGGAATGGACTATAATACGCCCTGTAACATGATTGAGACTGGAAAATATTACTCCAAGTGGAAGAAGTCAAAGATAAAGGGTCACACACTGTATGATTCCATTTGTATGAAATGTCCACAGAGTCATAAAATAGATTAATGGTTGCCAGGGGCATAGGACAAGAGTGACTATGGAGTGACCACTAATGGGAACAGGGGCATTTCTCTCAGAGGTAATGAAAATGTTTTAAATTAGATAATAGTGACGTACATTCTTGCAAATGTACCAAAACACCATTAAATTGTACACTTAAAAATAGTGAATGAAAATTATATTCCAATAAGAAAATAATATGAAGATGGAGGCACATATAATAGCACTGACATGGAACAACAGACTGGTTCCAAATTGAGAAAGAAGTACATCAAGGCTGTGTATTGTCACCCTGCTTATTTAACTTATATGCAGAGTACATCATGAGAAATGCTGGGCTGGAGGAAGCACAAGCTGGAATCAAGATTGCCGGGAGAAATATCAATAACCTCAGATATGCAGATGACACCACCCTTATGGCAGAAAGTGAAGAAGAGCTAAAGAGTCTCTTGATGAAAGTGAAGGAGGAGAGTGCAAAAGTTGGCTTAAAGCTCAACATTCAGAAAACAAAGATGGCATCCGGTCCCATCACTTCGTGGAAAATAGATGGGGAAACAATGGAAACAGTGGCAGACTTTTTTTTTTTTGGCTCCAAAATGACTGCAGATGGTGACTGCAGTCATGAAATTAAAAGACGCTTACTCCTTGGAAGGAAAGTTATGATCAACCTAGACAGCTTATTAAAAAGCAGAAACATTACTTTGCCAACAAAGGTTCATTTAGTCAAAGCTATGGTTTTTCCAGTAGTCATGTATGGATGTGAGAGTTGGAGTATAAAGAAAGCTGAGCACTGAAGAATGCTTTTGAACTGTGGTGTTGGAGAAGACTCTTGAGAGTCCCTTGGACTGCAAGGAGATCCAACCAGTCCATCCTAAAGGAAATCAGTTCTGAATATTCATTGGAAGGACTGATGTTGAAACTGAAACTCCAATACTTTGGCCACCTGATGCGAAGAATTGACTCATTTGAAAAGACCCTGATGCTGGGAAAGATTGAAGGTGGGAGAAGGGGACGACAGAGGGTGAGATAGTTGGATGGCATCACCGACTTGATGGACATGAGTTTGAGCAAGCTCCGGGAGTTAGTGGTGGACAGGGAAGCCTGGCGTGCTGCAGTCCATGGGGTCGCAAAGAGTCAGACACGACTGAGTGACTGAACTGAACTGAACTGTGTGCCCAGCACTATTCTAAATGCTTTCTGTATGTAATTTAACTTTCACAAACAATGGACCTACGAGGTAAGAACTATTAATATTGTTATGACTTTCTATTTACTAGTGAGGAAACTGAAGCCCTGAGAGGTTAAGTGATTCCCCCAGGTCACACAGCTAAAGTAAGCGCTGGAGCCAAAAACTGAATGCATGCAGTCTACCTCCTGACAGACTTTACTATTACATCACCTTTCTCAGGTGAATTTTAAGCAAATCAGCAAGGCGGGTTTTAGTGTATTGTCTCTATTTACAGAGGATAAAATTCAGAGAGGTTAAGTAAACTGCTCAAAGTCCCACAGGTAGGAAGCAGGGAAGGCAATATTCAATTGCCTTCAAATTTAAATCCACGTCTTGCTGACTTCAGAGCACAAGAGTCTGTGTCACCTTCACTTCTTGCTAGGAGCTGCCTTCAGCACTAGGTGCTAAGTCTCTTCAGTCATGTCTGACTCTTTGTGACCCCCTGGACTGTAGCCTGTCCCCCTCCTCTGTCCATGGGATTCTCCTGGCAAGAATGCTGGAGTGGGTTGCCATTTCCTTCCAGGGGATCTTCCTGACCCAGGGATCGGACCCACGTCTCCTGCGTCTCCTGCATTGATAGGTGGATTCTTTAGCACTAGCGCCACCTGGGAAGGCCAGCCCTCAGCACTAGGGAACGAACTGAAATGGACCATCTGAGGAGGATCCCACACCTCAGCAGCTGGCCAACACAAGAAGTACCTTCTCTAAGGATCATGGAACTGTAATACCTGGTATTTTTCCTTTGTTCATATGATGATGTCTATATTGCTTTCTGATTTTCCAATTATCTCTTCACCAAATAACAGTTACATTAGCAATCAGAAGCTGAAAATCAGCTTGCTCAGTGTCCTCCATAGACTTAGTTTTAACTAATATAAATGGAAGTTACTTTTTTATATTGAAATAAATATTGATTCCTATGTCTTTAATTCATTTCAGTTAAAAATTTGGCCACACAGAAAATTTTGGGCATTTTCAAATGTCTTTTTTATTTTTGGATTATGGAAAATTTCTATGTAAAAATAAAATAGTGTAATAAATGCTCATTACTCATCACCCAGCTTCAACAATCATCACCTACAGATTTTAAAAAATATTTATTTATTTGTTTAGCTGTGCTGGGTCTTAGTTGCAGCCTATTGGATTTAGTTCCCCGACCAGGGATCGAATTTGGGTCCCCTGCATTAGGAGTGGGGAGTCTTAGCCACTGGACCACCAGGGAAGTCCCACCTATAGATTTCTTATAACTAGTTCTCCAGTTTATTAGTATATCAGCCATGATTACATTATCCTTTAGCACTAGTTAAATAAATCACTTTTTAAAAGGCAAAATGTTAAGTGTTAATAGGTGGTTATACATTTATAGATAACTTATACTTTCTTCATTTTAATTCTTAGCATCTTCAAAAGTTTCCATGGTGAATATGTAATACTTTTGTGATAAGGAAAAATGTAACTTCCTACAAGTCCTTAGAAATTGCTACTCTATTGCAACTGCAGTAAAGTTGCAAATTTCAACTTTGCCTCTTACTCATGCAACCAGCTTTCATGCATCTGTGTTATTAAGTGTTTCACAACACCCTTGATTCTTAGAGATATATCTGGGAATAACAGATTCTTCTCAACTACACAAAACAGCCATATTCTGACCTTCATAATTACAGGCAGAAGAAAGACAGAATGCTGTACTCAGTCATGTCCAACACTTTGTGACCTCATGTAGCCCGAAGAAGGTGGGCCCCATGTAGCCCACTAGCCTCCTCTATCCACCAGATTTTTCAGTCCAGAATACTGGAGTAGATAGCCACGTCCTTCTCCAGGGGATCTTCCCAACCCAGGAATCAAACCCAGGTCTCCTGCATTGCAGGCAGATTCTTTACCAACTGAGCCACCAGGGAAGCCCTCATAATTACAGCTACAGTTCAAACAGCCCCTAAAGAAATTTACAGGTTGAAAGCAATATCACAAACTGCTGGAGATCGTTTCAATAGATTTAGCAAAATCAACAGGGTTGTTTACAGTGTAATCAGCAGCACTACCCTTAGACCTTAGTGAGCAGAGCCCCTGCTCTGGGCTCCGTGCCCTGACTGCATCCTTCCCTAGGTGTGAAGAGGCCATGCTTGAGGCTGAGGGGTTCCTACAGCCCTCTTAACATGCCCATAACACCCCAAGCCTGTTTCCACACCTGAGCAAGTCTCCTCCCTTTAGATCTGTGGGGATGATTGCTTATAATAGAGTGGGTGATTATGCTTGCACTGGCGGGCAGGGTGTCCATGCACGTGCACAGAGTCCCTTGTGGCACAGGATGGAGCCTGGGCTGAAAAGAGAAGGACTGAGTGATGGCTGGGGCTAGCTCTCTCCATGGTGTCACCTCCCCCTACAGGATTCCAGGAAGTCTGAGAATTCTACATTGGAACGTGACCCTGTTCATCATGGTGTATCTGTCAAGGTAGGAAGATGAAACATTTTAACAGCTTGCTAAGATGATTTTAAATTTTTCAGTATTTAGACATACGACATGTGGACTTCTATGTGGCTTCATTTTTATGAAATGTCCAGAATAGGCAAATCCATAGAGAGAGACGGGTTAGTGGTTGCCAAAGGCTGGGGGAAGCAGGGGAAACTATGCATATGCCTGTTGTATGTGTCTTTATCCATGTTTGTGTGTATGTGCTGTGTTTAGTCACTCAGCTGTTTCTGACTCTTTGCGACATCATGGACTGTAGTTTGCCAGGCTCCTCTGTCCATGAGGATTCTCCAGGCAAGAATACTGGAGTGGGTTGCCAAGCCCTCCTTCAGGTGCTCTTCCCAAACCAGGGATCGAATCCAGGTCTTCCACCTTGCAGGGGATTCTTTACCATCTGAGACACCAGGGAAACCCATTAATACTGGAATGGGTAGCCAATCCCTTCTTCAGGGAATCTTCCTGACCAAGGAGTCGAACTGGAGTCTCCTGCATTGCAGGAGGAATCTTAACCAGCTGAGATACCAGGGAAGCATCGTTTGTAGGTATACAAAGGTGTATATATCAAGGAATGAAGACAAGTAGACACTCATTTACTCTCCAAGTGTTTGGGGATGAGGTGGTGGGAGGGCATCCTGGAACACAAGGAGGATGAAGAAGAATCTAGGAAATCATATCTTCCTTCTGTGAGCTTGTGGTACACCCAAGTCTATATATAGGCTAGTTATTCAGGGGGGTATGTAATGTAATTAAACTGTAACACAACAGTCTATACACTTGGGAGAATTACTTCACTTCCCCAGATGTTAGTTCCTTAGTCTGTTAATTCTGAGGGTTGGACTAGATGTCCTTTAAAGGTCCCTTCCAGCTCTAATATTCTATGATTCAGTAATTTTAGGTCACCCTTGCAGCTGTGTTTACTGGATTTGTTCCCAGTGAATTTGAGGTTCTTGCTTCATCATCAAAGACTTTTGGAGATGAAGTGATAGGTAAGAAATGGATTTATTTAGAGAGAAACATACCCCATAGACAGAGTATGGGCCACCTCAGAAGGTGAGAGAGAGCTTTGAAATATGGCCTGGTTAGTTTTTATGAGTTGGGTAGTTTCATAGGTTAATGAGTGGGAGGTTTATTCCAATTATTTAGGAATAATTATTTAGGGGGAAGGACAGGGACTTCCTGGAACTGGGCTACCACCCACTTTTTATCCTTTTATGGTCAGCCTCAGAACTGTCATGGCACTAGTGGGTGTGCCATTTAGCTTATGTTATTATTAGAGTTGGACACAACTTAGCAACTAAACAACAACAACAGTGTATTACAAGGAGCAAATGATGAGGCTCAAAGGTCTACTGGAAGTCAACTGTTCCATCATCTTGGATCCAGCTGGTTCTAACAAGACTTTGTCATGTCCTATGCCTATATCATTCTTTTTTAAAGGTTGTACCCTGGCCCACTTCCCTCCTGTTTCAGGTTCAGGAGTAAGATAAATTAAATCATCCAACCAACACATATTATAGTTTCTTACTGTGTGTGGGTGTCATAAGACAAAGCAACAAGGCCAGGTAAGAACCATGGGATTGAGAAGTCATAAAACATGTCATGAGCCAATTGTGTAAGAAGCTCAAATCACTCAGCTTATTGCACTCATTATACTAAAATTAGTCACACCCAAAAGTAAAGAAAATACAGGGTTTAAGGAACCACTCTGAAGAGGGATCAGGGACAGGAAGCATTCTCAGTGCAGATGGCAGGCACAGGTTCTGCAATGTAGGCATAGCAACCAGTGTGGCACTGACTTTTCTCAGCAGTTACCTTCTACTCTGGCAGCTTCTGACATGGGCAGTCTCCACCTTAGTGTGTGTGCTCCACTGAGACCCTTCTCCAGCAAATGTGTTCAGTCAGTTCAGTTGCTCAGTCATGTCTGACTCTTTTGGTCCCATCGACTAGAGCACACCAGGCTTCCCTGTTCGTGACCAACTCCCAGAGCCTTCTCAAACTCATGTCTATTGAGTTGGTGTTGCCATCCAACCATTTCATCCTCTGTCGTCCCCTTCTCCTGCCTTCAATCTTTCCCAGCATCAGAGTCTTTTCCAATGAGTCAGTTCTTCACATCAGGTGGCCAAAGTATTGGAGGTTCAATTTCAGTATCAGTGCTTCCAATGAATAATCAGGGTTGGATTTCCTTTAGGATGGACTGGTTGGATCTCCTTGCAGTCCAAGGGACTCTCAAGAGTCTTCTTCAACACCGCAGTTCAAAAGCATCAACTCTTCAGTGCTCAGCGTTCTTTATGTGTTCAGATCCTGTCTTTTGTAAGGTACAGTCCCTAGGGTGCAACTGTTACAACCCCAGCTACAAGGAACCTTACCTCTAGACAAAAAAATGTTGTCTTCTATTTCAGTAAATCGAGTGCCCTCTGCCATCAAACCAATGGTCACTGCAGCTGTCCTGACAGTGCTTCCTAAGTGGAATTCAGGTTTGAGAAAGAAAGGACACTGGCCCTTTAGAGTTAAGATACATATCAAAGGAATAATTTCAGTGAGCCCAGTCACTTCCATTTTCCCATACATAAAAAAGCACTGAAGTCTTTGAGATGTTGGTGTTTTGTTGTTGTTGTTTTTTGTAATTAACAGTAATCTTTTGAAGTTTGACTACATTTTGTTCTCCAACAAAAACCCCTATATACACTGGCTCCTTGCTTACCTCTTTGGAACTGTTCCTCAGAGCCATCTGAGAAGCTAATTCCCAGGCTATAGTCCTTAGTAAGGTTCCCTGAATAAGTATAACTCTCAATTTTAAGGTTGTGCATTTTTTAAAGTCATCATACAAGCATGTGTGTGTATGTGTATGGTTTAGTTGCTCAGTCATGTCCAGCTCTTTGCAACCTCAGGGATTATAACCTGCCAGGCTCCTCTGTCCATGGGATTTCCCAGGTGAGGATACAGGAGTGAATTTCCATTTCCTTCTCCAACATACAAGCATAGATACCCTGAAGATCAGAATTGCTAAGACAAAGAGCATTGCTCACCACCCATTTCCACAAGGGTTCATTTGTAAACTCACCACATTTGCTGACTGACAGTAGGACTCTTGGAGGAATTTAAGCTAAAAACAGGATGAGGCATTTATGCTTTGGATGCACATGAATACAGACAGGTCCCAGGCTTTGGGTAGCTCTGCCTGCAGGTAGACTCTGCCTGCAGAGTGGGAAACCTGGGTTCCATTCCTGGGTCAGGAAGATCCCTGGAGATAGGCACAGCAACCCACTCCACTATTCTTACCTGGAGAAACCCATGGACAGAGGAGCCTGTTGGGCTACAGTCCATAGGATTGCAAAGAATCAGACAGGACTGAGTGAATAACACTTTCACTTTCATAGGTAGTCAAAAGTATCTCAGGAAGAATTTTAATAACTCTAGATTCTTCCATCCTCCATTCATAGAAAAGCTAAAAAGATTAACTGGAGACATCTGTTCTTTATGATTAGCAGTAATCTTACCAATCACTGCAGAAGGTGATTGCAGCCATGAAATTAAAAGACGCTTACTCCTTGGAAGGAAATGTATGACCAACCTAGATAGCATACTTAAAAGCAGAGACATTATTTTGCCAACAAAGGTCCGTCTAATCAAGGCTATGGTTTTTCCAGTGGTCATGTATGGATGTGAGAGTTGGACGGTGAAGAAAGCTAAGTGCAGAAGAATTGATGCTTTTGAACTGTGGTGTTGGAGAAGACTCTTGAGAGTCCTTTGGACTGCAAGGAGATCCAACCAGTCCATCCTAAAGTAGATGAGTCCTAAATGTGCATTGGAAGGACTGAGGTTGAAGCTGAAACTCCAGTACTTTGGCCACCTCATGTGAAGAGTTGACTCATTGGAAAAGACCCTGATGCTGGGAAGGATTGGGGGCAGGAGGAGAAGGGTAGACAGAGGATGAGATGGCTGGATGGCATTACTGACTCGATGGACATGGGTTTGGGTGGACTCTGGGAATTGGTGATGGACAGGGAAGTCTGGGGTGCTGCAATTCATGGGGTCGCAAAGAGTCAGACACGACTGAGCGACTGAACTGAACTCAGCTACCAAGACACATGCTTGACTGCAGGTATCCCCCAGCCAAAAGTCATGTATGAATTGACTTTTCCCTTACTTCTACTGAGTGGTTGCTTCAGAGTGCACTAAGTGGCTGTCTCTTGGGCTTTAGTCCTTCGAAAGATCCTGACTAAATATTAAAACTCACAGCTCTTATGTTACACATCTTTAAACCCTTTCTCCACACCTTTAAAAACAATTTCCTGGAATTCCCTGGTGGACCAGTGATTAGAATTCCCAGCCTCAGGAGGGTCCTGGCTCCACCCGGGTTGGGTAACTAAGATCCCACAAGCTCTGTGACACAGCCAAACAACAACAAAACTTGTTCAAACACACACACACACAAAACCAAAACAAATTTAATTACTTCACTCCAGTTAACTTAATTTACATATTCAAAATATTACATCAGATCTTTAGAAACAATCAAGATGGGTGCCGTATTGGCTTCTGTGACTTTATCTTGTGTTTCCCCATTTCTAACGAACGACAGGTTCTATTCTAAATTCTAAGTAGGAATTATAATGTCACATCACAATGTAGATTTATCTATGTAAATAAGAAACCGTATTCAGGGTAACTACCGCCTCCAAACATCAGCATCCCCGCAGAAATTTGACTGTAAGCCGCACAGCACAGAAGACCCGCGATCACGTGCGAGTCAGCGCCCAAGACTGCTCTGGAGCCCAAAGCTGTCCAAATCGGAAGTGGTCCTTGAAAATTACTTTCCCGGGAAACCTGTTTTTGAAAAACCGTGTCATTTAATTCGCTTTTTCCGAATGTAAACTCACAGAAATACAGACAAACTCTCGCTCTCAGTACAGAGAAAGACACTTTCATGCGGAGAGAAAAACCTTTCACGCCCGACAGCAGCGATAAGCCTATGGGAACCAAGATGCGCAGGGCACCAGTTCTCCGGAGAGCGCTACTCCGAGAAGGACCGTCGCCTGGCGGGGTTGCCGTGGAGACCAAGCGAGCTTTGTGGATGCTGAGGCGCCCTGAAGCCAGGCCTTCTGGTGTCTGTCTGCAGAGGGGGTTCACAGGGCCGGTGCCAAGATGGTTAGTGGCGCTGAATAGTGAGGAATAAATTTGAGTAGGTCCTGGGGCTGGAGATTAGAGATTCCTAACACACTTCTGGTTTAAGTCCCACTGGGGACAGGGATGCAACTGTAGATACATCGTTGCTTTCTCCCCTGCTGCTTCTCCGTTTCCCCACTCCTGAGCTGCTCGTGGGATGGAAGGCGGACCAAGGGAAGGCTGAGAGGACAGCAGCTACACGAAAGCATCCCTTACCTCATTCTCTTTGGAGGAGATAAAGATATAGGGGATAGCGGTTTCGTTCAGAACCGGGTGATGGACCTTTTAGTGAAATACGTGTTACGGAAAGGGTTTAAATAGGCTTATAAGGGATTCATTGTTCAGGACTTGACTTATGAATCCGGAGGCCGTCACTCTCAGTTTAAAATTGACGGTGGAAATAGGATCATACAGCTATCTTTGTTGTTTCTTTCACAGATGCTTTCAAGGGCCAAACCTGCTGTAGGCGGGGACCTACCGCACACTGACAAAAGAAAGAAGAAAGGTAGGAAGATTCCAAAGCTAGAGGAGCTACTTTCACAAAGAGATTTCACTGGAGCTATTACCCTGTTGGAGGTAATGTCAAAAGAAAGTTGCTTCTTAGGACTCAAATAACCAGAATATAGAGGAATGCATGGGTGAATGCTGGTTGCATGCATGGAACAGATGGGTGCATTCTGGGACTTCCTGTAAATCTAGTTGGGCACAGATTCCAGGTTAACTATAAACCTGACTAAAGATGAACTAAAAAGATAGGCTTCTTTCTCTCTCTCTCTCTCTTTTTTTTTTTTACGTAATAGACTTATTTCTTGAGGGACACTTTTAATTATGTTTAGTTCCACTGATGGCAAATCCAGCCTAAAAATGTAGAGGGACATTTAATACAGTGTCAGTTCACACATTGCCTATTCCACTCCCTGACCAGTTTATGATTTATTCCTATTAATATGTTATAACATTTTGATCAAATTTAAATAATTCTACCATGTTTCCTGCTTATTGTCTGAAATATTGTATCTTCAGAAGATATTTGAAGTCTCTATGGCAGTAGTTCTCAAGTTTTAATACTCATCAGAGTCACTTGTGGTACTTGTTTAAATGTACATTTCTGGACTCCTACCCCATGTGTGTGTGTGTTAGTTGCTCAGTCGTGCCCGACTCTTTTCAACCCCATGAACTATAGCCCACCAGGCTCCTCTGTCCATGGGATTTCCCAGGCAAGAATTCTGGAGAGGGATGCCATTCCCTTCTCCATGGGATCCTCCTGACCCAGGGATTGAACCCAGGTCTCCCAAGTTGCAGGCAGGTTCTTTACCATCTAAGCCACCAGGGAAACTCAAAACCCCAATATTTTGTGTAAATAGCCTAAGTGCTGATGTAGATGGTCCAAGCTTACTGCACTTTTTGAAATGGTTTTGTGGGAAACACATGTTATAGGAGAATGAAGGGGCGCACCAAAGAACGAAGAGGGGAGGAGTTTTGACAGCACAGCCTCGTTGTGTTGTGTTGTAATCATTTCTCTAAAGCACTACAACAACCATATTACTCTATCAACATAAGTGTTTTAATCAGCTTTATATATCTTTCTCAGTCTTGCATGTAAAGTCTTGTTTTTCTTGCTAGTGTGCTAGTGTTGAGCACATTGCTTAAACTTATCTGGTGTCAGATTTCTCATCTTTAAATCGGGGGAGCTGCCTTGGAAGGACCCTCTAGCTCTGTAAATCAGTGGACTGAGTGGTAGCTACATGTGTGATTTTTGTTAGCCTCTTTTTCTCTTCTCTCTTTTCTTTAAGGAAGTGACCACACTTTCCTTATTATGTGGTCCCATGCTGCCTTTAAGTTGTTCAGGGAGGCTCAGTTCTATGCTTTCATTCTTAGGTAGTCAAAGTTCCATGATGGATGGGAATGGGAACTGCCCTGGTCTGGGACAAGGAAGGGCCTGTGAGCTCTGCGGTGGCTCCAGGGAATTCCAGGGGCAAATTCAGGGAGACCTCAAATAAGAGTTTCTTCAGACTTAAGGAACTGCACTCAAATTCACAGTATTTGGTGAGAGGCTGTGGTTGTTTAGTTGCTTCAGTCACGTCTGACTCTTTGTGACCCCATGAACTGTAGCCCTCAGGCTTCTCTGTCCATTGGGTTTTTCCAGGCAAGTATACTGGAGTGGGTTGCCATTTCCTTCTCCAGGTGAGAGGAGAATTTCTAGTATTATAGAGTTAGCTACAAGAGTAAGTTTTTATTTAGACAAAAGTATCAACAGATAGCTTCAGTCTTGTACTGGTCAAGGCACCTGAAGTTTTGTAACAATGGTTTTTTAAAATTTTATCTTAATTTAATTAGAGTATAGTTGCTTTACAATGTGTTAGCTTCTACTGTACAGTAAAGTGAATCAGTTTTACGCATACATATTTCCACTGTTTTTTAGATTTCCTTCCTATTTAGGTCACTACAAATCAACAATGATCTGTTTAATTTTTACTTTTTCACCTATGTTTTTGACTTATCACCGCATAGAGTGGAAAAAAAATATATATCCTTTTGCCAAGAAAAGAAAAGCTCACAGTAATTCAGACTTCTCCTTTAGGATCTCACACCTTTCCTTCAAAACAGGACTTTTCTTTCATTGGATGGTGAATTCATGAATATTTTTCCACAGTGGACATAAATGATTATTTATTTTATTCTAAAATCTAATTGTTATAGGCCCCGGCAAGCCTGTTCAAGGGTGATATAATGATTTAGTGCCTTGTCTTCAGTGAAAAGTTATAACCTATGAATAAATATATGTGTGTGCTCATGGAACAGGTTTGAAGTGTGAAGTTAAATGCAGTAGAACATGGGGTAGGGGGTGAAAACATGGGCTTTGGAGTCATTTGGCTATGTGGTCCCTTCCACCACACTTACTGGCTGTGTGTGGCCTTGAGGTCATTGCTTAATTTCTCTACCCTTCGGTTATTTGGCATTAAATATTTCACAGAGTTCTTATGATGCTTATATATCACCCAGGATTTTTATGAGGATAACTCTTAGATACTTCCTGGAGTAAGGTCTCAGTAAACACAGAAAAACAATTGTGAACTATTTGAGGAAAAGGTAGTTAATTGTGCTGAGTTCTGTAGATATCAGTTTGATTAAACTGAGATTATCTTGCTTCTGTAACTTTCAATTTCCTATTGTTCATTAATAACTTAACATAGCAGGTTTTTAAACAAGGGCTTACCATTCAAAGTATTTATGATTTTTTTTTTCATGAAATTTTAACGTGAAGTTCAAACGTCATGTTGGGGAACAAGAAGAGGATACTAATCTGTGGATTGGATACTGTGCTTTTCACCTGGGTGACTACAAGAGAGCTTTGGAGGTTAGTTTAAAGTTGTTTTTTTTTTTTTTAAGTAACTGTAGGGTTTTGAAATGTTACTAAGTTTTGTATTGTAATAATACATGCTCATGGTAAAATTCAAACAATATAGGCGGGATCAAAGGAAAAAGGAAAAAAGTCACCCTGTCTGCCTTCCTCCATCCTATTTCTTTGTTAACAGGTGTAAACATTGGATCTTTCTTGATGTATTGCTTCAGAAACCTTCTATATATATTCAAGTATATGTAGCAATGTTGGTTTACTTTTTCCTTTTCAGTTCAGTTCAGTTCAGTCGCTCAGTCATGTCCGACTCTTTGTGACCCCATGAACCGCAGCTCGCCAGGCCTCCCTGTCCATCACCAATTCCCGGAGTCCACCCAAACCCATGTCCATAGAGTCGGTGATGCCATCCAGCCATCTTATCCTCTGTCGTCCGCTTCTCCTCCTGCCCCCAATCCTTCCCAGCATCAGGGGCTTTTCCAATGAGTCAACTCTTCTCATCAGGTGGCCAAAGTATTGGAGTTTCAGCTTCAACCTCAGTCCTTCCAATGAACATTTAGGACTGATCTCCTTTAGGAATGATCTCCTTTAGGATGGACTGGTTGGATCTCCTTGCAGTCCAAGGGACTCTCAAGAGTCTTCTCCAACACCACAGTTCAAAAGTATCAATTTTTCAGCACTCAGCCTTTTTCACTGTCCAATTCTCATATCCATACGTGACTACTGGAAAAACCATAGCCTTGACTAGACGAACCTTTCTTAGCAAAGTAATGTCTCTGCTTTTCAATATGCTATCCAATTTGGCCATAACTTTCCTTCCAAGGAGTAGGCGTCTTTTAATTTCATGGCTGCAATCACCACCTGCAGAGATTTTGGAGCCCCCAAATATAAAGTCTGATACTTTTTCCACTGTTTCCCCATCTATTTGCCATGAAGTGATGGGACCAAATGCCATGATCTTAGTTTTCTTAATGTTGAGCCTTAAGCCAACTTTTTCACTCTCCTCTTTCACTTTTCACTTTTCCTTTTAGATATATGCTAATGAGATTGTTTAATATATTACTATTAGTCTTTCTTAAGGAAATCTTCAGAAGAAGAAAAATAAACCCTTTTGATTAAAAGTTTTATGATTCTTTTCTCAAAAAGAGTTCATGGTTATTTTGCAAGGTTAATTTTAGATATATGAAAAATTTTTTTATCTTTATATTTTTAAATATTTTAATATATTATTTTTTTATATTTTTAAAAGTATAGTTTTGAAAGTTGTTTTTCTTGGTCATTGTAAACCCTACAATGTAGTTAACAATCTATGGAATTATGGCTGTACATAAAAGTGTAGATGCCTTATGTCAATAACTTTTAACTCATAAAAGAAATTGTGTTGACCTTTCTTACATATTCTAACTCTCAAAATGTAATTTAAGGATATTAAAAACCTGCACTACTAAAATGAAAAATATCTAATATCAGGTAATGAGAAACTGATATGAACAAAAGCAACAAAATCACTGAAGATAAAGTGAGTATGTGAAGAGGGCAGAATAGAAGCTGATAGTATTTGTGAAAGATTTAGAAGAGAGAGTAGTTCAAATGGCATAAGAAAGAAAATAAGCATGTGGTAAAAGAATATATGGAAAATGTAGTTGACAAAGTGAATTTCAGAAACTGTCCTTCACAGGGAAGAAAAAACCCTCAAAGACCAAATTTTTAAAATGTAAAGCCAAGTAAACAAAGCCATAAAACAATTAGAATGAAATCAAATTTGTAGCATGTTAAGGTTATTAGATTTTAAGTTGGCTGAAACTATGCATTTTTAATATCTTTTTTTTAATGTCTTTTTAAGTTAGCAAAAAGAAAGTATTTTAGTTGTTTTTCATCCCTGCAGTTTGTTAGCCCATATCAATATTAAAAGGGGGGGGGGAACAAACAAGTGTAGGGTTCTATGGGCAACAGTCCCACATGGGTAGGCTTGAGCCCTAACTTCAGTATTTAATATTACTGGTATAGAATATAAGGAGCACATGTGTGTACGTGGTAAGTCGCTTCAGTTATGTCCGACTCTTTGCGACTCTGTGCACTGTAGCCTGACCAGGTAGCTCCTACTGGAGTGGGTGGGGACTGAAATTACTTCTGCATCGGTAGGCGGGTCCTTTACCAATAGCACCACCTGGGAAGCCCTAAGTCGCATATAGAATTCTCCTAAATGTGAAATTGCCCAATCAAGAACTCCTATTCCATTATACATAAAGGAATGGCCCGTTGATTGCTTTACTGCTATAAGGGATCACTGCTTATTGTATATTTCAGGAATATGAAAATGCAACAAAAGAAGAAAATTGCAATCCTGAAGTCTGGGTGAACCTAGCCTGTACCTACTTTTTTCTTGGAATGTATAAACAAGCTGAAGCAGCTGGATTTAAAGGTAAATGAGCCCGTTTAATATTGATATTCATCACTAATACTAAGAGTCATTTTGGAGATTTTTAAACTTACTTAATACCTTTCTCGAGGAAAAATCAAGTGACATTAGAAAGCTAAAAAGAAAAGAAAAAGAAAAGCTCTACTCTTCAAAGAATATTGAATCTTAGCAACTTTATGTTTAAAGATAGAATTAATCTCTGTGTGCCTTACCCTTACCCTCCCTGCTTCACCTCCCCAGAAGCTACAGCCAAAAAGCAGGAGGATGAGAGAAGAAAAAGACAAAGGGCCTTTCTTAGGCCCTCCTGTGGTGGGACATTCATGCTGTTGGTAGGACTTGCGTATAGTTGTTCAAGCTGTCATGAATTTGGATTTTATAGCTTCTTGCCCTACTTCTAAATGAGAAGCCTATTAATTTCAGCTTGAAGAATCTAGACTTCTTCCCATTTGTTTGACTTATGAGATCAGTCATCTTAGGAGAAGTGAAGTCAGATTTGCAAATAAGTGTAGGGCAAAATGGAAATATGGGAGGAAAGATTAAGAATAATTAGAGTATGAATCAAATTAAAATCAAAGAAAAATAGAGAAAGTGGGCAAAAGAATGTTTGTTAGGAAATATGTGAGCAACAAGTGTATTTCAGGATAGAATTCATAGAGAATTAACTGGTACATACATATTTAGATAGAATTCCAGTTCAAGGTCATGGAAAATCTCTTGATTTATACCCAAATTATTTCAATTTACTGATGTAGTTTTTCCCAGTTCAGTTATAACAGTCTTTGAGTTATTTATCTCATGTTCTACTTTGTGCGTAGAACAGGTAGATGCATGCAAGATGATCAAGGTACCTATCTCTCTTTCCATATATATTTTTTATTTTTTAACATTGAAGTATGACTTTTTGTTGTAAGGAGATATATTAATAATATTGAGTGCCCAGAATTAGGAAAATCCTCCAAGAGCACAAAGGGGATCTGGAATTTAAAAGATGCTAACCTTCTTGCTTGGCTACCTCTTTTAGATGGCAGATTATATGCCAGAAGATCTGTGGAGAGTGGGCTAGCATAGGAAAATGCACGCGAGTGTGTTCAGCTGTGTCTGACTCTGCGACCCCATGGGCTGTAGCCCGCTGGGCTCTTCTGTCTATGGGATTTTCTGGGCAAGGATATTGGAGTGGGTTGCCATTCCCTTCTCCAGGGGATCTTCGTGACCCAGGGATCAAACCTGCGTCTTCTGCAATGACAGGCAGATTCTTTACCACTGAGGCACCTGGGAAGCCCCATTTAGGAAAATAGGTCAGTGTAGCTATGAACAGTTCAGAAAGAATTGACCACACTGGATTCCCATATGTACTGACATGACCACAACCATTTGCTTCCCTTGTTTGCGTCCACGTGTAAACTACACAGGATGGGCTGCTGCTGGCACTGTGAAGAGTGCAGGCTGTGCTTTGCCACGACAGAGTCAGGAAGAACCAATATGGGCACACGCAGAACCCTAGAGAGTTTTCCTTCTGGTTCTTGAGGATATTCCTTCTACTGCAGTAGGACTAGACTAAAATAATATATGTCATAGCAGAGACATAGCAGGATCCCATGGGTACGGATTTGGGAGTATCCTTATCTGAGTCTCATGTCACTCCTACAAGGGACTAAGTGCCATAGACAATTGAGATTTTTAATAAGCACCTTGGATTTTTTTTTCTCAGCTCCAAAAAGCCGACTTCAAAACCGCCTCCTCTTCCACTTGGCTCACAAGGTAATTCCGTGCTTATTTCACCTTTTTTTTAATGTAAAATTTTGTTTTTCTTTTTTAATTAACATAAATTAAAACTTTTGTTTTTAAAATATTTTTCTCTTTCTTTCTTGTTGCCAACATGAATGAAAGAGAATTAAGTAGAAATTCTTGTTAATGATATGTTTAGAGCAAGTAGAATACAGGTATTAATTTTATAGGATTTTTTTCTCCCCCATTACTGTTTTTTACCCTGTTAATTTGCTCAGAGATGTTAGGTTTTAGTTCTTCTTAAGCAATAGTCTTTTAAGATTAGTTTGTTTCCACCATCTTATTGTCTCTTAGGAAACAGAAGCAAAAATGCCTTGTCCTGACTTCTGAAAATAAACACATACTTTTCTGAATTGCCTGCCTTATGGCCATAATATTAATCATCATCATAAAATTATGTCTTAATACTTTTTCATATTATAAAATCACACATTCCAGTAATCAAAATATAAATATGCAATAAAAAGATATTGTTGTTGTTGTTCTGTCGCTAATCATGTCTGACTCTTTGTGACCCCATGGACTACAGCATGCCAAGGCTTCCCTTTCCCTTCACTATCTCCCAGAGTTTGTTCAAACGTCGACCGTATTTAAAGTTAACTATATTTCAACCTTTTGGCATATCCCTTTAGGGATAATTATTTTTTATATGCATATTTGTATTTTTGTTCATTTGTTTTTCAGAATGGAATTTATGTTAAATATATACTTTTGTTTTCTACAACTTACTTTTAAATTATGAGCATATCCCTGAGTCACTGGTCTTCAAACCCATTCTTTTTAAATAACAATCCATCATATACATGAGCCACAATTCATTCAGCATTTCCTAGTTATTTGGTTTCTAGATTGGTTTTAATTTTAATTATAAAAATGTAATTCTAACATCCTAGAAATAGACTTATTGGGTTATTGAGTATGAACAAATAAAAATTTAAAGCTGTTAATTGATAGTGCTAAATTATTTTACAGGGAGTTTACCTATAGGAAGTATTGAAAATAATTATTTTTGGTGTATTTAAAAATTTCATGCTGTAATTATCTGTCTTTGTTTAGTTCTTTCAATTTTTGCTTTACCTGTTTTGCAGACTCATTAAGTACATACAGATATAAAATTGTTATGTCCATCTAGTGAATGGAAACATTTATCATTATCATTATGAAATGTCTGTCTGTATCTCTTAAACTCTCTCTTCATGTAAATACTACTTTGTCATGTTTGTGTAGCTCTATCAGCTCTCTTTTGGTTAGTGATTGCCTACTACATCTTTTTATATCCTTTCATTCTCTACTTTTCTATGTCCTATTTTAAATGTCTCTTATAAACAGCATATAAAAAAGATAGAAACATATAAAATAAAAAGGGAGGGAGAAGATATAAAGAAAGAATTAGAAAAGAAACAGTAAGAAGAGGGGAGGTCAAGTAATTAATATAACTAAAGATGAAGACTCTGCCTCTAGAGACTGTTTTATTCTTTGTCTGAAGGAGAGATAAGACTGGGAGCTGAAGGGAAATAGGGAAAACAGAGGCAAGTGGCTGAAGGAAGGGGGCAGTTAAATTTGTGTGACATAAGTATTGATTTCTCTAACCATACTCTAACATGAATTTTTATATGTCTTTTTTCTCTCTTACGATTTTAGTTTAATGATGAGAAGAAATTGATGAACTTCCATCAGAATCTTCAGGATGTCACAGAAGATCAGCTCAGTTTGGCCTCAATCCACTATATGCGATCTCACTACCAAGAAGCTATTGATATTTACAAGCGAATCCTGCTAGATAACAGGTGTGTGGCCTGTTATGCCTCCTTAGACTCCTGCTTTGTGCTTGCTTCTGTACCCAGTTTGGCTGAGGACCTAGTGTCCTTTGGTTCTAATATCAGTGTTCACATCTGTTTAGCTAATAATCTGATGAGATTAAGAACTCCTTATTGTCTAGAATGTCTTTCCCCTTCTTAATTGTCCTCCCACTAAGTTTCAATACCACAGGTATATTGTATATCTGGTTATGTACTGTATGTATATCTGTATACAGATATATGTATATGTACTATATGTATATCTGTATATACATATATATAAAATAGATATTATTTTTCATCTCTCCATAAGAACCAGTTTTCACCCCTTTGGGGGTGATATCACACCTGTTGAAAATGCATCCTCTAGGTGTGTCAATTTCAGTGTTGTAGTCACATTGAAGGTAATTTGCTGACAAAATTAGAAACAAACTGTTCTGAAGAACTAGTATTCCAACTTTATCACTGACTCTCTTCTGCATCCCAAAATATCCCTTCCATCTCCCTTCTCCCTCCTTTTGCTTTACTGTCATAGTCTCCCACCTGTTCCTATTCTCAGTCATCAAATCTACTTGCCTTGTCTGTCCATCTTCTGTATGGTGTCAGCTTATTTGCATTTATACTTCATTACCGATTGTATTAGTTTTGTTTATTTTTTTTTAAACATGAACAGGTAGTAGTTGAACTTTTCCCTTTCTCCTCTAGTTGTTACCTTTTACTTATATCAAAACGCTCAAATATTATAACACAAAAAGAAAAATACTACACTGATCATATTGCCTTTTTCTTTAAAAAAAGAAATGTCCTCTTTGCTTTGCTGTCCAGTTGAGCCATTAAAAATGTCTGTAGTTTGACAATGTTTTTGTGAAGTAGACTTAAATTGTTAATCCTTTATTTGTTCATCTATTAGGGAATACCTTGCCCTCAATGTTTATGTGGCCCTGTGTTACTACAAGCTGGATTACTATGATGTGTCTCAAGAAGTTCTGGCAGTTTATCTTCAGCAAATTCCTGATAGCACCATCGCACTCAATCTTAAGGCCTGTAATCATTTTCGCCTTTACAATGGCAAAGCCGCTGAGGTAGTGATGAAATTTGTTCTTAATTCACTTAATTCCAGTTTGAATTACCCTATACTTCGTGGGTTAGTCATAAAACTATTAACTGTTACTCTTGATTAGTATCCCTTTGTTATTGCCAGTGTGATTCTATAAGAACCAACTGTATAAATATTTATATTTACCAGATATTCTAAAAAAGAATGTTGACTTCTGAATTCTCTGTGTGCATCTGATGTACTGAAGATGATCTTTATCTATGTCTTATATTACCTTAAATATGTTAAAAACCAAATACTTATGCTTTTTTCTCTGAAATATGTTTGTGGCTCAGGGTCATCAACATGTAATCAGAAACCTGGAGTATCCATCCCTCTCTTCTCCTTCATCTGCAGCCTAATTTTCTACCAGTTCCTATCAGTTCTGTTCTAGATATCTCTTTTTCTCTGTGCCTTTTCCTTTGCCACTGCTCTAGTTTAGGCATTCCTTTCCTTTTGTTTCAACTCCTTAAATTTCCCTGCCTCTCATCTTTGTTCTCTTCAGTCCAGTCATTGCATTTGTTTCACACACCCATATCTTCCTACTGCCACGGCTTTGTACACAGCATTCTGTTTCCTGGAGTGCCTTTCTCTGCTTAGTAATACTTTAGTATCTCCTTTAAGGTTACTCCAAGAAGCAATAGTGGGAGGCATTTTATAAGTAGTTAGAAAGTGATTAACTTATAGGCACTGTGCAGAATACTTTGTGTCCATTATTTAGTTTCCCTGACAATCCTGTGGATAAATTCTGTTATATAGCTCTCTCTTTTTTTCTTTTTTTGATTTTTTTCCTTGTTATAGCTCTCGTTTTATTTGAAACTCAGAGTATACAGGAGTCCATACATTAGGATCTCATTTTATTAAACTTCATACAAACATATGCATACACATATATATACATATAAACATAGATATAAATAGATATATAGATAGCATGTTCTATACTATATCTATACAGATTCAGATATATATATATTTGAATATACTTTATGTACAGATATGTTTAGGTTAACCATATGAGGGGGTCCATGAGTACAAATTACTTCCTTGGCCATTACTTTAGTTGATGTCAGAAGCCACCAAAATTTAAATGCAAAATTTCTTTATGTGTCAACACCCTGCCCAAAAGGTAGTGTAAGTGGCATCATACCAGCCTAGAGTAGGGGAAGGAATGATTGTGCTCAGTCATGTCTGACTCTTTCGTGATCCCATGGACCATAGCCTGCCAGACTGCCCTGTCGATGGGATTTTCCAGGCAAGAGTATTGGAGTGAGTTGCCATTTCCTCCTCCAGGAGGGTCTTCCCAACCCAGGGATCAAACCTGCATCTACTGCACCTCCTTCATTAGCAGGCAGATTCTTTACCACTGTACCACCTGGGAAGTCCAGAATAGGGGGAGGAAGGAAGAAATTGAAACTAGAAAATTAACTATATCAAAGCAAAATGTATTGTGTAATAACAGGAAGCACTATTAATATACTTTACACTAACAGCAGATTGAGTTGCTGAGTGAAACAGTGTTTATCAGCTGGTGGATGGAGAACACATATCCTTAACATTTGCTCAGGTTCACTTTTCATGGCTTATGTCAATAAAGGTGCTCACCTGGGGCAAAAGAAATGCCTACAATTAAATTGCTTAGTATGCAATGGAATGGTTGCTTTATGTATGAAATAAAATACATTCTTGGATATCCTCATTTCAGCTAGAGTCCCTGCCTAATTGACTAGTTCCCAGCATCAGCAGTTTAATAGTAAACGGGATTTGCAATTTGATCTTTAATTAGAGTTTTAGTTAAAATAAATAAAAGAAGTATATTTTTGACTTTCTATATTGAGTCAGTCTTGGGGGCTTTGCCAATTTTGGCATAGGGTCCAGCCTGTTAAATGTTTGTATTTTGTCTGCACATGCTCTTTCCACAGTCTGGAATGGGTGACACGGCTAACCAACATACTCTGGATCTAATGCTATCCAACTCAGGACAGCAAATTGTACTTCTTATTCGCTAAAAGCATGCTTTTTCATTTGAAATTGTGCCCGTGCAGATTATATATTGATTGTATAATGTTCTCCAGCAGTAGATAACTATAACAAATGTACCCTAAGGAGCTTTCTTTTTTTCTCTTTTGACAGCAATAGGATATAGTTTGTGTTTACTTACGATACCTGTATTAAACCTTTGAAAAGCAAGCATTCCTCTAGTATCTTTTATAATGGGCTCTATATTGTGTAATTCATTCTCTCCCCAAACACCAAAGCATTCTGCTCTTCTGTAGTAAGCATGAAATAACATGTAATGATTCATTCAATTCTTAAAGTCCTTTGAACAACTCACCCAGTTATACAACTAACAAGTGAGAAATTCTGAATTTCTAGATGGCTGATTAGTGTTGATGTTTGACAGAAAACAACAAAACTCTGTAAAGCAATTATCCTTCAATTACAAAATAAATTTAAAAAAAGAAACAAAACAAAAAATAAACCCTGTAGACTTAACCACTAAAATTTAGTGCTAATTTAGGTGTGCATTCTTTTCTCTGCTTTTAACTTATATATATGTATATACACATACACATGTAATAATACAGCTACCAAATAACAAGCATGATTTTATATATATATATATATAATCAACATTATAGTTATTATATCTTACCAACAAATAATTGGTAATAATATGGCTATTATATATGATTTTATATCTATATATAAAATCATGTTTATTGTTTGGTAGTTGCCTAATTATCTTTTTTTTCCTGAATAGTTTTATTATTCACAGAGAGGAAGGAGCTCTGTCCTTCTTGGCTGCAACTTTCCTCATGACTACCAGGACATTACTCAGCTCCTCTCCCTTCTTCTTGGCATGGATGTGTGTCCCCACCCTTTTCTTGATGAACTTGAGGCCCTGCTTTCAGAGCCCTTGAGCAGCTCCATGGCTTGCCACTCCTAAGGGGTGAAGCTGCAGACCTCTCAGATCATGAGGCTTGTTCTTGGTGAGGTGCCCACAGTAACAGTGGCTATAGCTCTGTTGGCTCACATTCTTGGTCATCTTGTAGGCCTTGCTGACACCCACGGTCACAGGGTAGCACAGAGCCATGGCACTGAGCTGCATGGGGGCCCTTAGGGTTCAGATGGTGGTGGGTCCTACTGGAGCAAGGCCTCATGAACCTGCTTTAATTATCTTTAATCTAGACAAGCTTATTGAGGGTTGAGCCTTGTGACATTTGTGTCCCAGGACCTGGCACAATGTATATACAAAGTTGATGCAATGAAGTAATGGTTGAATGAGAAATTTAAAGTATGACTAACAGATTAAGGGAGAGTCATGTTAAAAAAAAAAAGGAGGAGATTCAAAACAAGTCAATAAAGATGAAGATTAAGAAAAAGCCGTTGTTGGATTTCGTAACTGGGATTTCCTCTGCTGATTAGGGTATCATTACTATTGAGTGTTGAAGCTAGATGTCAAGGAGGTAAGGAGTGAATGAGTAATCTCTTGGACTGAGAAATGTCCTAAGGGATATGGCAGAAGAAAGACAAGTAGATGATGAAGAAATAGAAGCAGTGAGTATAGGGTGCTTGTGAAAGGAAGGAATAGTTTCAGAGGATAAAGAAATTTTATCCAAATTCAAATCTTAGGTTACTAACTATGTGGTTTCAGTACAAAGTATACAAAATAATAGTGCTGAATTATTGTAGGTTTTTGTGATGTATATAAAGCCCTTAACTTTATATACATAGTAAACAGTGAATCAAGTAATTATCAAAGATTTTATAGGCTGAAACATAGTCAAGCTTATTTTTTTCTTTATGTTTAATGCTTTTTGTATTTTGTTTAAAAAAATATTTCCTAGCCCAAATTTTATTCTCTGATATTATCTTCTAAAGGTTTATTATTTTGCCTTTTACAAATCCAAATTATCTGTAATTATATCTAAAAGGATTTATTTCTCAGTTAATGACAAAGATAGGTAAATTAGATTGAAAAGACAAAACCCTAATACATGTTTTAAATATTATTATTGTTGTTGTTGAGTCATTAAGTCTTGTCTGACTCTTTGGGACTCCATGAACTGCAGCACTCCAGGCTTCTCTGTTTATCACCAACTCCTGGAGCTTGCTCCAACTCATGTCCATGAGTCAGTGATGCCATCCAATCATCTCATCCTCTGTTGCCCCCTTCTCCTCTTGTTCTCAGACTTTTCCATCATCAAAGGCTTTTCCAAAGAGTCAGCTCTTCACATTGGGTGGCCAAAGAATTGAAGCTTCAGCATCAGTCCTTCCAATGAATTTTCATGGTTGATTTCCTTTAGGATTGACTGGTTTGATCTCCTTGCTGTCCAAGGGACTCTCAAGAGTCATCTCCTGCTCCACAGTTCGAAAGCATCAATTTTTCAATGCTCAGCCTTCTTTATGGTCCAACTCTCACATCTGTATATGACTACTGGAAAAACCATAGCTTTGACTATGTGAACTTTTGTTGGCAAAGTGATGTTTCTTCTTCTTAATGCGCTGTCTAGGCTTGTCATAGCTTTTCTTCCAAGGAGCAAGCATCTTTTAATTTCATGGCTTCAGTCACCATCCACAGTGATTTTGGAGCCCAAGAAAATAAAATCTGTCACTGTTTCCATTTTTCCCTATCTGTATGCAATGAAATGATAGGACCAGATGCCATGATCTTCATTTTTTGAATGCTGAATTTAAAGCAGCTTTTTCACCTTCCTCTCTCACCTTCATCAAGAGGCTCTGTAGTTCCCCTTTGCTTTCTGCTATTAAAGTGGTATCATCTGCATGTCTAAGGTTATTGCTACTTCTCCCAGGAATCTTGATTCCAGTTTGTGCTTCATCCAGCCCAGCATTTCACATGATACTCTGCGTATAAGTTAAATAAGCAGGGTGACAATATACACCATTGATGTACTCCTTTCCCAATTTTGGGAAACTAGTTCCATAAAACTAGTCCATTGTTCTCTGTCCAGTTATAACTGTTGCTTCTTGACATGCATACAGGTTTCTCAGGAGACAGGTTAAGGCAGTCCAGTCTGGTATTCCCATCTCTTTAAGAATTTTCCACAGTTTGTTGTGATACACACAGCCAAAGGCTTTAGCAATGAAGCAGAAACAGACTTTATTTGAAATTCCCTTGCTTTTTTCTACAATCCAGCATATGTTGGCAATTTGATCTCTGGTTCCAAATCCACCTTGAACATCTGGAAGTTCTCAGTTTGTCTACTGCTGAAGCCTAGCTTGAAGGATTGTGAGTACAGTCTTGCTAGCATGTGAAACGAGTGCAATGGTATCGTAATTTGAACATTCATTGGCATTGCCTTTCTTTGGGATTGGAATGAAAACTGACTATTTCCAGTCCTGTGGCCACTACTTAGTTTGCTGGCACTTTGGGTGCAGCACTTTAACAGCGTCTTCTTTTAGGATTTGAAATAGCTCAGCTGGAATTCCATCACCTCCACCAGCTTTGTTCATAGTAATGCTTCCTAAGGCCCACTTAACTTCACACTCCAGTATGTCTGGCTCTAGGTGAATGACTACACCACTGTGGTTATCTGGGTCATTAAGACCTTTTTTGTTCAGTTCTTCTATGTGTTCTTGCCACCTCGTCTTAATCTCTTCTACTTCTGTGAAGTCTTTGTCATTTCTGTCCTTTATTGTGCCCATCTTTGCATGAAATCTTTCCCTGTTATCTCCAGTTTGTTTGAGGAGATCTCTAGTCTTTTTCATTCTATTGTTTTCCTCTATTTCTTTGCATTATTCACTAAAGAAGGCTTTCTTATCTCTTCTTGCTATTCTCTGGAGCTCTGCATTCAGTTGGGTATATCTTTCCCTTTCTCCTTTGCCTTTTGCTTGTCTTCTTTTCTTAGTTATTTGGATAGCCTCATCAGACAACCACTTTGACTTCTTGCATTTCTTTTTCTTTGGGATGGTTTTGGTCATCACCTCCTGTACAATGTTATAAACCTCCATCCATTGTTCTTGAGACACTGTCTACCAGATCTAATCCCTTGAACCTAGTTGTCATCTCCACTGTATAATCATAAGGGCTTTTCATTTTAAATGTAGGACACAGAAAATTTGAATGTGAAAGCATGTATATCATGAGGAATATTTCTTACATGATTTCTATCACGTTTTTGTACTTTTAGACAAGTCATTTTAACTCTAAAATAAGACGACCTACATCTTCCATTTATACCTCTATGTTTTAACAGCTTTATTGAATATAACTAATGTACCATGTAGTCACTCTTTTGAAATATACAATTCTGTGGGTTTTAGTGTATTCACCACTGTATTTAATCTTCACCACAGTTGATCTTATTCATTTATTTATTTTTAAACACACCCCCCCCATTTTTTATTACACCATGAAGCTTGCAGGATCTAACTTCCCTAACCAGGGATTGATCCTACACCCTTGGCAGTGAAAGTACTGAATCCTAACCACTGGACTGCCAGGGAATTCCCACCACAGTCAATTCCAAAAAATTTCTATTGCTTCAAAAGGAAACTCTATAATCTACAGCTATCAACCCCCATCCCACCAACCCCAAACAGCTACTAATCCACTTTCTATTTATATAGATTTGTGTATTTTGGATATTTCCTCTAAAAAGGAGTCATATATTAATAATATATAATCTTTTATGACTGGCCTATTTTACTTTAGCTTAATGTCTATGAAGTTCATCATGTTATAACATGTTTTAGTACTTCATTCATTTTTATCACCAAATAATATTCCATTGTATGGATATACCACTTTGTATTTTTCCAGTTGTCAGAGATGGATATTTGAATTGTTTCCACATTCTTCCTATTATGAATAATGCTGCTATAAACATGTATATACATGTTTTGGAGCATGTTTTGAATATGTTTCATTTCTCTTGGGCATATACCCAGAAATGGAATTCCTGGGTCATACGGTAACTATATTTAATTGAGGAGCTTTCAGACTATTTTCCAAAGTGGCTGTACCAGTTTCCATTCCCACTAGCAATATATGTAAGAGTTTTGAGTTTCAATTTTTCTACATCCTTACCAACAGTTGTTATTATCTGTCTTTTTTATCCTAGCCATCTCAGTGGATGTGGAGTGGAATCTCACTGTAACTTTGATTTGTATTTTCCTGATAGCTACAATGATGTTGAGCATCTTTTCATGTGCAATGAGTGCTGCCTTAAATTGTGCCCTGTGCATCTCACCTGCCTCGCCTTTTGTCCTGGCTGGCCCTGTCTGAGATCAAAGCTAGCCTCATTATACTAAAAGATTTTATCTTTTCACTTTCATTCATTTTTGAGTGTGCAGTGAAGCTTTCCAGAGACAGCATGATTTCAAAATAGATTGATTGCAGGCACAGATATGCCAATCAAGCTATCATCTGTTAAGGCAGACATTGAAGAGATAATAGATAACAGTACCATTCTTGTCACTCAATTTTTGTATTGGTAAATACAGTTTTTTTAAAATGAAAAATATGTTATTTGTGTCAATGTGTAGTGAGTTTATTAGTACTTTTGATTAACTGAATACTTTAAATTCCTGTTTTCATTTCTAATACAATATATATGAATGGCTATAACCCACATAAACAAAAACTCTTTGGGATCCTTAGTAATTTTTAAGGTTTAAAAAAGATCTTGAGATCAAAAAGCTTGAAAACTGCTGAGCTAGCCTAATATTACCCAAGACTTTGGAATTCCTGCTGTAAACAAGAGGCAGTTAGTAAAAGGTTGCTAAGGAGGTGTGCATTCCCATATGACACAGGTAGAACAAGTTTGTAGTGCTTAGTGAGGACAGTCAAGGATTTAATTATTTTGTCCAGAAAATCATAGGTATCCACTGATGGAGATAGAAAAAGAAGGTGAAAATTAGTCAAAATTATAAATTGGCAAGAGGGAATAGCAGAAAGCTGAGGAAGTGGATAAATAAGCCTCAGACATTACTAAAGACACTGTAGAAATGGCTGGCCATTTGTTCTAGGGGAAGTTAAAGAAGCAGGATAAAACAAAAGAGATCCGATAGCTCTAATAAATAGTAACATAGAAGGGAGAAGGTACATTAATTGCACCATGTAAATAAAGGCCAATTCAGCAGGAAGAAAGTACTGGAAAATTCAGGACACAGGTGGAATGGTCAGATTGAAGAAGCAACCTTAGTGGACTTCCCTGGTGTTACAGTGGTTGAGAATCCAACTGCTAATATAGGAGACACAAGTTCAATCCCTGGTCCAGAAAGATTCTGCCTGCTGTTGAGCACCTAAAGCCTGTGCGCCATACCTGCTGAGCCCGAGCTCTAGAGCCCTTGACCACAACTACTGAACTACTGAGCCTGGGTGGTGCAACCACCGAAGCCCAAGTGCCTCAGCCCCGTGCTCTGCCACAGGGAAGCCCGCACACTTCAGTGAAGAGTAGCCCCCTCTGACCACAGCTACAGAAAGCCCATGTGCAGCAGTGAAGACCCAGTGCAATCACAAATAATAAGTAATGAACAAGTTAATTAATTTAAAATGTTAAATAAAGAAAAATAACCAACCTTAGTTGTTAAAAGTTTATCACCTGAAAGGAAAGACTAACTCTAGGAGTCTTCAAACTTGGGTTCACCAGTTTCAGACTTGCTGCTTAGAGGCTCAGTCATCTCATGTTTATAAGCCTCAAAGTTCTCATCTGTAAAATGAGGAGAATAATAATCACATTGATTATTTCCCAGAGCCCTGCAGAACAAAGGAAGCAGCATGTTAAATTCTTTGTAAGGTATAAGACTTTGTAGTTCTTACAGGTGATGTGAGAGCTGTACACTTGTCGTTTTCATAAGCCTTTTGTTTTTTTAATTTCAGGCAGAACTCAAAAGCTTGTTGGACAACGCTTCTTCTTCCTTTGAATTTGCTAAAGAGCTCATCAGGCACAATCTGGTGAATAAGCGTTTCCAGTCTTGATGATCTGAGGCCTACCCTATTTTGGGTACATCACAGTGGTTGGGAAGATGAATGGAGGGAGATGTCTCAACAAGTATTTCTCTAGTCCAGGTGAACTCTTTCTAGTTGTGGAGGAGAGAGAATGAGTTTAAGATATCAGGTTCTTTCCTTCCTGGGAAGGCAGTAACACATACTTAACATTTGGAAGGAAGTGTGAGGCAGTGAGATCCAAGTGTTCATTTTGTTGGCGAAGACAAAGGAACATATTCTTTACTTTCTGATGAAAGTGAAAATCCTTTACTTTCTGATGAAAGTAAAACTTGAGCTGGTCTTTGAAGAATGACTTGGATTTAAAGGATTCATTTGTGGCGAGGACATGGATGAATGAATGAAGAAGATGTATGTGAGCAGACTGAATTTACTGGAACAGAAAATTTGCACTGGATAGTTGCTAAAGAAAAAAGATTCAGATGAAGTTTCAAGTTTGATTCAATTGACTCAGCAGTAACGTGGGCACAGAGCAGCTGTATTCAACTCAGATAACCTGGGGACACTGAGCAAATTGCTCACTATTGTTGAGTTTCAGATTCCTCATGTGAATGTGGCAGTAATAACTATACCTTTTCCTTCAGATTTCTCTGTACCTTCGTTAGCACTAAATCTCCCAGTACCACTGCTGAAAACTGTAGCTGGTTTAGACTCTCTCTTCCCCTTCATCTCTGATACTCAGTCACTTAATCCTATTAATTCTTCGTTGGCAGTGTTTTCTATTTATTCCATTCCTCCTCTAACTCAGGCCTCCATCACAGAGTTTTCTGAGGTTATTTTGCATTATGAGCTTCTGCCTCTAACCTTTTCACTTCTAGTTTAGTCTATAAATTAAAGCCAGATTGATTTTTGTAGAGAATGATATGTTAGAGTAGTCTGGAAATTAAATTTAGAAAGAGATTAAGACTGGAGGAAAGGTTTAGGAGTTTTCATAAGAGTGGGGAATAGCTGAAGAAAAGGTTAAAAAAAAGAGAAATATGGTTCCAAGAGAGTGTTTGTATTTAAGGGGCTGAAAGAGGAGAATAAGAAAATAACTCAAAAAAGGACAGGCAAGAGAAAACACCTACATGAAGTACAACCCCTCCTGCAGCACAGGTTTGAAATGCATGGGTCCACTCATACACAGATTTTTCTCAGTCATAAATACTGTACCATCTGAGGTGGGTTGAATCCTCGTATATGGAGGAAACTTCCATGTGGGTGGCTGACTGTAATTCATACTTGAACTTTCCACTGTGTGGAGAGTCAGCGCCCTTAAACAATCCCCCTCACCATTGTTCAATGGTCAACAGTCACTTTATAAAATTTTTCTAATTTTATATTATTTTTAAAGGTTATACTCCATTTATAGTTATTACAAAATATCAGCTATGTGCTCTGTGTTGTACAAATGCATCCTTATATCCTATCTTACACCCAATAGTTTGTACTTCCCCCAGCCCCCACATCCTGCCCTCCCCACTGGTAACCACTAGTTTGTCCTCTATATCTGTGAGTCTGTCTGCTGCTTTTCTGTTCTAGTCACTGGTGTGTTGCTTTTTTTTAGGTTCCACATATAAGTGACATCAAACAGTATTTGTCTCTCTGTCTGACTTATTTCACTTAGCATAATGCCCTCCAGGTCCATCCATGTTGCAAATGGCAAAATGTCATTATTGTTTATGGCTGAGCAATATTGCGTTGTATTATACAGACCACATCTCCTTGGTCTGTTCATCTCATCTGTTGATGGACACGTAGGTTGCTTCTGACTGTAGTGTCACTGTGTTGTGCTGTGCTTAGTCGGTCAGCCATGTCTGACCCTTTGACCCCATGGTCTGTAGCCTGCCAGGCTCCTCTGTCCATGAGGATTCTCCAGGCAAGAATGCTGGATTGAGTTGCCATGCCTTCTTCCAGGGGTTCTTCCCAATCCAGGGACTGAACCCAGGTCTTCTGCATTGTAGTGGATTCTTTACTGTCTGAGCCACTAGAGAAGCCACCACGGAAGTTGCAATGTCGTTACCATTATACATTTTAATCACCCAGGAGATTTTTAAAAATATTAATGTGTGAGATTTTTACTGAATGGTTGGGCTAAGGTTCAGCTATCAATACTTTTCTTAAAAGTTTTCCAAGTGGTTATAATATACAGCCAGAGTAAAGAATCTTTATTTGTATATAAAATTGGAAGGTGCATATTACTAGTGATGGGAGTTATACTTGGAGGGTGGGATTAAAAAGGAAAGTGAGAAAATGGTAATTTTCCTTTTGCCTGTTGTAATACTATATGTAAGTTTTTTCTAGTAAATACAGGTTAAATTTATAGTTTAAGACAAAACCTGAAAAAAATATTAAGCATTATAAATTGTTACTGACATCAGCTTTCGCAGTCAGACCTGATGTCAAAATCAAGTACACCATATACTAGCTTTGCAGCTTTGAGTAAGTCACTAATGAGTCTCCATGTTCTCTTCTGTAGAATAGAGGCAATCACAGCACCTTCCTTATTTCTTTGTGAAGATGAAATGAGGTAATAAGGTACCTCAGGCAGTATACAGCATATAATATATATATATAATATATTATATATATATATATAATATAGTAAGCATTTAATAAATAGTGCTCTTATTGTCATGCTATGGCCACTGGTGTCAAAACTGCAGATACGTCATGGAGCAAGAAGAGAGGAAAGTTTATTGAATTTGGTCAAAGGGCTTGATATCTGCGGCTTGTAGAATGGGCTTATTAGTGTGCAGAGAGCAGCAGCAAGTTTCCTGGGAGGTTAAGGAGAAGAAGAGAAGAAAGTTGAAACAGCAAACCACTTACTTTTCAAGTGTGGCATTGAAAAAAGGAGAAAAAGTCCGATGCTCTTCAGAGGGAACAGTGGCACCAAGTGAAGTGAAGATTTTTCAAGAGAGCAGAAACCTTTGTGCATATGTAAAGTTGAGAAATGAGACCAGGGTTAATGAAATAGAATATTACTGCAGAGACAAAATCCAAATGGAGTTAAAATCATGACATCAAAGAAGACAATTGTAGGAATTAATCTTGGCAAGGGAAGGGAGCATCTTAGACAAGGAGAACCAAATAAGATGACCAGATGGATATTTTGATATAGAAAGAAGAGACTAGGTAGTTTATGCCTAATTGCCTTGATTTCTGTATATTTATTTGTGAAATAATTTACTATGTGTCAGATACTATGCTAGGCTCTGGGTACAAAACAGCATGTAAACCCATCTTTTCATGGATGGTGTTTTTGTTTTAGCTATTCTCGGTAGCTTTGATTATCATATGACCGCATACTTGAAGTTTGTTCCCTGAAGGTCTCTCCCCATTTGAATATAGACGATATACAGACAGGAGAATGACTTTTTCCTGTTGTAGCCCTGGTATTTCCATGCCAGGCATATAGTAGATGCTAATAAATATTTGCTAATATTTTAATAAAACAAAATATAACCTACAATATGCTGTCCATGTAGCCCATCTTAATTTATTTCATCCTTATGATAACTCTGAAAGGTGGGCATTACTAATGCCATTTAGAGATGAGGAAGTAATCTCAGAAGAATTTTATAAATTCCTTCATCGAGTTTTTAATGTAGAATATCTGTCTAGAAAAAAGTTTCATTTAATTATTGGGTACTTTAAGAGTTTAGTACGGTTCTTATGAGGAGAAAAGGAAACATATGCAATAGGGCCATGCCTTTATTCCATTTCTCACATCTAGGATGACTTTTTTTTTTTTCTGGCCACGAAGGACATGAGACTTACTGCCCCAAACAAGGATCAAATCCGTAGCCCCTACATTTGAAGCACAGAGTCTTACCACTGGACTGCCAGGGAAGTCCCTAGGATGCCTTTTTTTTTAAAATGAGGTCAAAGTCATGTGTGTATAGAGAAAGCTTCAAAAATACATTCGTCCCTTCAAAGAGTAACTGTTGTGTCAGCTCCATGTGTATTTCCACCAATAAACATACTCATATTTACTGCCATAGTGATAGTTTTTTCTGCCTTTAGGTAGTTTTCCGAGGAGGAGAAGGGGCTTTGCAGGTTTTGCCTCCCCTGGTTGATGTCATTCCTGAAGCTAGGCTAAACTTAGTGATTTACTATCTTCGTCAAGGTAAGAGAAATGTGTCTTGGTCTTGCCTATGTAAGATATTTTAGAACATTTACTGTCTAACTGAACTACTTGCTTAACCTTTAAAATCACTTTATAATACTTCCAAAAATATATTTGCAGCAGGTTCACAGGACAGACAATTGTATTGATATTTATTTGTTGTGCCTTTTCTCTTTATCGCTTCTTTCCTTTTCTGTTGCTTCCAATCTCTTGCTCATTCTGGTTTTTTTCTTTTCCTCTTATTTTTCTGCCCTTTGTCCTCTATTCATTTTATTTCATTTTTTTCCTTTCCTTCCCTCATTTCTTCTTTTTTGTGTGTTCCTCTGTGTGTAATGTCCATTTACAGCTCCTTGTATTTTTTCTTTCTCATTATTAACTTTTTTATTTGCTCTAATTATCTGTCTTTCTGTTTCCGTGTACACCCAGCTTCTGCGAAATATTAAGATGCAAAGTGAGCATGGTATTTGTTGTCCCTAAGTAAGGGTAAATGGCAGACACAGGCCCAAACAGTCTGTTATCTCACAGTTGTGAACACAGGGTGGGAGCTCCCGTGCAGTGGTGCTGGCATTCTGTCATGGGCCTTGGACTAAGTGTGGGCCTTTTAAGGTTAATGGCAGGAATCGACCAGACAACATATTCCTCATTGAGGGAAATGTGAAGTGTTGATTAACAGGAGACCATGAACTTGCAAATAGTTCCCTCTAACTTGATTCATCAGCACAAAGAAATAAACTTTTGGACAAGAATTAAAGAAACACCTTATATATTTTATA